>AWOL01S0003890.1:161830-203574 GCA_000715115.1 Nicotiana otophora | reverse complement strand
GGAGTTCTCCCTGTATATTTACTTTTGAGACTACGAGGAGGTACCTTGGGAGTTCTTCCTGTATATTTACTTTTGAGACTACGAGGTTGTACCTCGGTAGTTCTCCCTTCACATTTACTTTTGAGACTACGAGACGGTACCTCGGGAGTTCTACCTGTATATTTAGTTTTGAGACTACGAGGCGGTACCTTGGGAGTTCTCCCGGAATATTTACTTTTGAGACTACGAGACGGTACCTCGGGAGTTCTCCCTGCATATTTATTTTTGGGACTAGAGATGGTATCTCGGGAGATCCCCTGCTGTTTACCCCTGTGTGTTGTACTATAGCCTTGTTATGTTTCCTTTTGTTAAATTCTAGTATCTTATTATACTGTATATTCTCCTACCTTATTTATTAATTACCAGTGGCCCTGACCTGACCTCGTCACTACTCGAACGAGGTTAGGCTTGGCACTTACTGGGTACCGTTATGGTGTACTCATGCTACTCTTTTGCACATGTTTTTGTGTGCAGATCCAGGTACTTCTTATCAGCCCTGCTATTTGCTGAGAGTGCTTGCTGCTTTACGGAGACTTCAAGGTACATCTATTTTGTCTGCAGACCTCGGAGTCCCCTTCTATTCTCCCCTATGTCAATTACCTTATGTACTTCTTTTATTAGACTTTGGTGTATAGAGATACTAGTTTCCTTCTGTAGCATATGACTTACGATGTTTCGGGTTTTGGGAAGACTGTGTATTTATAGAGTATTGGTTATTGTACATGTCGAGCGACATTGTTACTAGTTATTTAACTATCCATTGTTATTAGAGTCTTGCCGATCGGTACTGAGATATTTGTACTTATCTTCGGGAGGCTATGGAACTGTTAGGAAAATGTACACTTCTTTAATTCATTGTTGTGTGAAATTGTTGACTTCAAAATTCTAAACTTCTATATTCTATTCTCTCACAGATGGTGAGGACACGTAAAGGCGGATCTGATGACTAGGCACCCGTGCGCCCTGCTAAAGCCGCGAGAGGCGGGGCTGGGGTAGAGGCCGAGGACGTCCACGCAGTGCAGCCAGTGCACCTGCACGAGCTGCTATAGAGGAGTCCCTAGTAGCTCCAGCTGGAGAGCAGGCACCTGAGGTACCTATTGCTGCACCAGCCTTCCAGGAGACTCTAGCCCAGTTTCTGAGCATGTTCAGCTCCTTAGCTCAGGCTGGATTGATTCCACTTGCTCCTGCCACATCTTAGGCCGGGCGAGGGGCACAGACTCCCCAGCCCGTACCCCTGAGTAGCGGGTTCAGGTAGAGCAGGTTCTGGAGATTTTTCTGATATAACCAGTAGCTCAAGCTCAGCCCAAGGTTAGGGCAGCAGTTTCTGAGGCGGAGTAGCTCATACTTGAGAGGTACAAGAAGTATTACCCTCCTACCTTCAGTGGATTGGCGTCAGAGGATACCAGTGTTTTTTGGAGGAGTGTCACCGTATTCTCTGTACTATGGGTGTAGCGGAGTCTAGTGGGGTTTCCTTTACTGCATTCCATCTAGAGGATAAGCCTATCAGAGGTGGCGTGCTTATGAGTTTTGTAGTCCGGCTGAGGAAACTTCACTTATATGGACTCAATTCACGGACATGTTTTAGAGAGAGTATGTCCCTCACGGCCTTAGGGACGCATGGCACGCGGAGTTTGAGCAGATGTGCCAGGGTGATATGACTGTGTCATGCAGTTCGTTTCAATGATTTGGCCCGACATGCACCGGCCTTGGTTGCCATAGTTCGAGAGAGGGTTCGTCGTTTATTGAGGGACTCCACCCCAGTATCAGGATTAGTGTGGTCAGGGAGCTAGAGATGGATATTTCTTACCAGCAGGTTGTGATTATTGCTAGGAGATTAGAGGGAATGCTCGCTCGGGATAGAGAGGAGACGGAGGCCAAGAGGTCTTGAGAGTCTAGCACTTACAGTGGTACTCGTGCCCCGGTTGCAGTTCACCATGGTAGGGGTTATGTGAGTCGCCTCGTTCATTCAGTTCTTCCAGCCGCCAGTGGTATTCCGGCCCCTTCTAGGCCCCAGGAGCCTTATTATGCACCGCCAGTATCTAGTGCACCTCTTGCATGGGTTTCTTTTAGTGGCCAGTCTAACAGACCTAGCCCGAGCTAGTCACAGTAGCCACACCCTTTGAGAGCTTATTTTGAGTGTGGCGACACTCGCTATGTGGTGAGGGGTTGCCCTAGACATAGGAGGGGTGTACCTCCACAGACTTCTCAGCCACCGCGTGCTCCATTGTATCCTTAGACTATGATTCCAGCATCAGCTACCGCCCCACCTGCTCAGCCAGCTTGAGGTGGAGGTCAGGAAGGTTGAGGTCGCCCTAGAGGGGGAGGCCAGGCCAAATATTACAGGTAGTTGCTTTCGACTCTGTCATTACAGGTATTATTTCAGTCTGTCATAGAGATGTGCCAGGCTTATTTGATCCATGCTCTACATATTCCTATGAGTCCTCTTATTTTGCCCTGTATTTGGGTGTATCTCGGGATTCCTTGAGTTCCCCTATTTATGCGTCTACTCCCGTGGGAGATGCTCTTGTTGTGGACCGTATGTATCGGTCGTGTTTGATTACTCTTAATGGTTTTGAGACCAAAGCCGAATTATTATTGTTCAGTATGGTAGACTTGGATATTATCTTGAACATGGACTGGTTGTTGCCCTATTATGCTATTCTTGATTGTCACAATAAGACCGTGACGCTGGGTATGCCAGGATTACCACGATTAGAGTAGAGAGGTCCCTTAGAGTATACTCGCAGCATAGTTATTTAATTTCTTAAAGCTTAACGAATGGTTGAGAAGGGGTATGACTCGTACCTAGCTTATGTGAGAGATGTCAGTATTGATGCCCCTACAGTTTAGTATGTCCCAGTAGTGATTGACTTTTCAGATGTGTTTCTAGCTGATCTTCCGGGCATGCCGCCCGACAGAGATATTGATTTTGGCATTGATTTGTTGCTGGGCACTAAGCCCAACTCTATTGCTCCATATCGTATGGCTCCTCTTGATTTAAAGGAGGTGAAGAAGCAGTTATAGGAGTTGCTTGTTAAGGGCTTCATTCAGCCCAGTATGTCACCTTGGGTTGCTCCTGTCTTGTTTGTGAAGAACAAATATAGTTTTATGCGTATGTGCGTTATCGCCAGCTGAACAAAGTTACAGTGAAGAATAAGTATCCATTGCCTCGTATTGATGATTTATTCGATCAGCTGCAGGGTGCCAAGGTGTTTTCCAAGATTGATTTACGTTCCAGCTATCATCAGTTGAAGTTTCAGAAGCCAGATATCCCGAAGACTACTTCCAGGACTCGATATGGTCACTACGAGTTCCTTGTGATGTCATTTGGGATGACCAATGCCCCAACAACTTTTAAGCACTTGATGCACAGTGTGTTCCGGCCTTATCTTGACTCTTTCGTCATTGTGTTTATTGACTACATTCTGGTGTACTCCCAGACTCGGGAGGAGCATGAGCAGCACCTGAGGACTGTGCTTCAGACCTTGAGAGAAAAGAAGTTATGTGCAAAATTTTCGAAGTGTGAGTTTTGGCTAGACTTAGTGGCATTCTTGGATCATGTAGTATCGAGTGATGGGATCAAGGTGGATCCAAAGAAGGTGGAAGCAGTGCAGAGTTGGCCTAGACCGTCATCAGCTATGGGGATCCAGAGTTTTCTTGGTTTGGCGGGGTATTACCATTATTTTGTAGAGGGATTCTCATCTATTGCAGCACCTATGACCAGACTGACCCAGGAGGGTACTCCGTTCAGGTGGACAGAGGAGTGTGAGGAGAGCTTTTAGAAGCTCCAGACAGCTTTGACTACAGCCCCAATATTGGTATTGCCTACAGGTTCGGGGTCTTATACTGTATATTATGATGCATCACAGACTGGTCTTGGTGCGATGTTGAAGCAGGATGGTAGGTTGATTGCCTACACGTCCAGACAGCTGAAGGTGCATGGAAAGAACTATCTTATCCATGACCTTGAGTTAGCAGTTATTGTTCATGCCGTGAAGATTTGGCGGCACTATTTGTACTATGTCTCTTGTGAGATTTACACCGATCATCGTAGTTTGCAGCATCTGTTCAAGCAAAAGGATCTTGTATTGAGTCAGCAAACATGGTTGGAGCTGCTTAAGGATTATGATATCACCATTTTGTACCATCCTGGGAAGGCCAATGTGGCGGCCGATGCTTTGATTCGTTGATCAGAGAGTTTGGGGAGTTTAGCATATCTACCAGCAGCAGAGAGACCATTGGCATTAGATGTTCAGGCCTTAGCTAGCCAGTTTGTGAGATTGGATATTTTTGAGCCGAGTCAAGTATTGGCTTGTGTGGTTTCTCGGTCTTCTCTTTATGATCGTATCAGGGAGCGTCAATATGATGACCCCCATCCGCGTGTCCTTAAGAACATGATCCAGCATATTGATGCTAAGGAGGTCACTATTGGGGATGATGGTGCATTGAGGATGCAGGGCAGGCTATGTGTGCCCAATGTAGATGGTTTGCGTGAGTTGATTCTCTAGGAGGCTCACAGCTCGCGGTACTCCATTCATCCGGGTGCCGCAAAGAGGTACCAGGACTTGAGGCAACACTACTGGTGGATGATGATGAAGAAGGACATAGTGGAGTATGTAGCTCGGTGTCTAAATTGCCAGTAGGTGATGTATAAGCATCAATGGCCAGGTGGGTTACTTCAGAAGTTAGAAATTTCGGAGTGGAAATGGGAGCGGATCACTATATTACGTTGTTGGGATCCCACGGACTCAGCGGAGGTTTGATGCAGTTTGGGTGATTGTGGATAGGCTGACCAAGTTAACTCATTTCCTTCCTGTAATGACTACCTATTCTTCCGAGTAGTTGGCTTGAATTTATATCCGCGAGATCATCAGGCTTCATGGCGTACCGGTATCCATCATCTCTGACCAGGGTATGAAGTTTACATCACGATTGTGGAGGACCGTACAACATGAGTTGGGTACTCGAGTGGAGCTGAGCATAACATTTCACCCTTAAATGGACGGACAGTCCGAGCGCACTATTCAGATATTTTGAGGATATGCTGCATGCGTGTGTGATAGATTTTGGAGGTTCTTGGGATCAGTTCTTGCCATTTGCGAAGTTCGCCTACAACAACAGTTATCAGTCGAGCATCCAGATTGCACCGTATGAGGCTCTGTATGGTAGGCAATGTCGGTCTCCGGTAGGTTGGTTCGAGCTGGGCGAGGCTAGATTATTTGGTACAGACTTGTTTTAGGATGCCCTGGATAAGGTGAAAGTGATTCAGGATCGACTTCACACATCCCAGTCCAGACAGAAGAGTTATGCAGATCGAAATATTCGCGATGTTGCATTCATGGTTGGAGAGCGGATCTTGCTACGGGTTTCACCTATGAAGGGCGTTATGAGGTTCGGGAAGAAGGGCAAGCTGAGCCCAAGGTTCATTGGTCCCTTTGAGCTGTTGCAGCATATTGGGGAGGTTGCTTATGAGCTTGCCTTACCTCCCAGTCTAGCAGGAGTTCATCCGGTATTCCATGTTTCTATGCCCCGGAAGAATCACAGTGATCCGTCTAATGTGCTGGATTTCAGCTCAGTCCAGTTGGACAAGGATCTATCCTATGTTGAGGAGCCAGTGGCTATTTTGGACAGGCAGGTTCAAAAGCTGAGGTCAAAGAACATTGTTTCCGTGAAGGTTTAGTGGAGGGGTCAGCCGGTCGAGGAGGCAACTAGGGAGACCGAGCATGTTATGCGCAGTCGTTATCCTCATCTTTTCACCACTTAAGGTATGTCTCTATACTCTTTCGAGGACGAACGATTGTTTTAAGAGGAGGAGGATGTAACGACCTGGCCGGTCGTTCTGAGAGTTATAGCCCCGATGCCCTATTTACTGCTTTCCTCGTATTTTTTGTTGCTTATGTAACTTTCCGGGAGGTTGTTGTTGTGGTTTCAGAGTGAACTGGGGCACTTAGTCCCTAAACGGAATCTTAATTCTTAGGATTTTGATCGTAGTTGTGACTATGTGAAGACAACTCCGGAATGGAGTTTCATCAGTTCTGTTAGCTCCGTTGAGTGATTTTGGACTTAGGAGCGTGTCTGGATTGTGTTTTGGAGTTCAGTAGTTGATTTAGGCTTGAATTGGCGAAAGTCGAATTTTTGGAGATTTTTACCGGTAGTGAACTTTTTGATATCTGGGTCGGATACTGATTCCGGAGGTTGAAGTATGTCCGTAATGTCAATTATGACTTATGTGCAAAATTGGAGGTCAATCGGACGTGATTTGATAGGTTTCGGCATCTGTTGTAGAAGTTTGAAGTTTCAAAGTTTATTAAGTTTGAATGGGAGGGTGATTAATGTTTTTACCATTGTTTTATGTGATTTGAGGGTTCAATTAAGTTCGTATGGTGTGTTAGGATGTGTTGGTATATTTGGTTGTGGTCCCGGGGGCCTCGGGTGTGTTCCGGATGCTTAACGGATCGAAAATTGGACTTGTGTATTTGCTGATGTTTCTGGTTTCTGGTGTTTTTGCACTTGCGGTGGGGAGACCGCAGGTGCGGACTCGCACGTGCGGATGAAGGAGCGTAGATGCGGGATTTGGCAGCCCAAGTTGGGTTCGCAGGTGCAGAGGTAATTCTGCGGTTGGTCTGTGCGGAGGAGCTGTGAGGGTCGCTAGATTAGTTTCTTATAGTTGCATTTATGGTATGTAGTTGATTTTTGCTAGATTTGGGCCATTCGGAGTTGGTTATTCGTGGAAACGGCATTGTTACCGATTGATTGAGCTTGGGTCGAGGTAAGTGGCTTGCCTAACCTTGTGTGGGGAAAATTCCCTTAGGATTTGGTACTGTTGTGACATGTGAGCGCCGTGTACGTGAGGTGACGAGTACGTACACACGTTATTTGTTGTAAAACCCGATTTATTTTACTGAGTAGCAACCTGTTTTCCCTTTTATTTGAGTTATACCGTTTAAATGAGTATTAGTCTATTTTGATTCTTAATTGAGCTATTCCAGTATCTTGTTTAGTATAATATCGCATGTCTACGTGCTTTAACTGCTTATTTGAACTTTGTGAAGCATGCCTAGTTGATTTCCTACTTTTTCATGTTCCTTATCAGTATAACTGTAGAAATCTTGCTGTTAACTGTTGTATTTATCGGTTTGAGCTGTGTGTTTACTTTTGAGACTACGAGGCGGTTCCTCGGGAGTTCTTACTGCATATTTACTTTTAAGACTACGAGGTGGTTCCTCGGGAGTTCTCCCTGTACATTTACTTTTGAGACTACTAGGCGGTTGATGGGGTGTTCTCCCTGCACATTTACTTTTGAGACTACAAGGCGGTACCTCGGGAGTTCTCCTTATATATTTACTTTTGAGACTACGAGGCGGTTCCTCGGGAGTTCTCCCTACACATTTACTTTTGAGACTGCGAGGTGGTTCCTCGGGAATTCTCCCTGCGCATTTACTTTTGAGACTACGAGGAGGTTGATGGGGAGTTCTCCCTGCACATTTACTTTTGAGACTACGAGGCGGTACCTCAGGCGTACTCCCTGTATATTTACTTTTGAGACTACCAGGCGGTACCTTGGGAGTACTCCCTGTATATTTACTTTTGAGACTACGAGGCTGTACTTCGGGAGTTCTCCCTGCACATTTACGTTTGAGACTACGAGGCGGTACCTCGGGAGTTCTCCCTGTATATATTTACTTTTGAGACTACGAGGTAGTACCTCGGGAGTTCTCCCTGTATATTTACTTTTAAGACTACGAGGCGGTACCTCGGGAGTTCTCACTGCATATTTATTTTGGGACTACAAGCAGTATCTTGGGAGATTCCCTGCTCCTTACCCCTGTGTGTTGTACTGTTGCCTTGCCGTGTTTCCTTTTGTTAAATTCTAGTCTCTTATTATACTCTATATTCTCCTGCCTTTTTTATTATTTACCAGTGGGCCTGACTTGATCACTACTCGACCGAGATTAGGCTTGGCACTTACTGGGTACCATTGTGTTGTATTCATGCTACTCTTCTGCACATGTCTTTGTGTGCAGATTCAGGTACTTCTTATCAGCCTCGCTATTAGCTGAGAGTGCTTGCTGCTGTACGGAGACTTCAAGGTACATCTGTAGCGTCCGCAGACCTCGGAGTCCCCTTCTATTCTCCCCTATGTCAATTACCTTATGTACCTCTTTTATTTGACTCTGGTGTATAGAGATACTAGTTTCCTTCTGTAGCTTGTGACTTACGATGTTCCGAGTTTTGGGAAGACTGTGTATTTATAGAGTATTGGTTATTGTACATGCCGAGCGGCATTATTACTAGTTATTCAACTGTCCACTGCTGTTATGTGCCATGTTTTACTTTTGTTTTATTATTTTCCGTAATTGTTAGGCTTACCTAGTCATAAAGACTAGGTGCGGTCACGACGTTATACAGAGGGAGTTTGGGTCATGACACAAATTCTATTTTTACCAAACCCTAGGTTTCCAACAAAATCCCACATTTTCACCTTTTTTATTATTAATATCTACCCATATTCCATGTATTTAACTCAAACATTGGTAGAATTCACTTACCTTGTGATGCTTGATGAAATTCCCCTCAAAAGAGCTCCTAAGTTCGGCCAACCCATGTGAATATGAGAGAAAATGAGCTAACACCCTTATTAAAAAAGAAAATCTTCGAGGTCTCCCTTCTTCGCAATCGCGGAAGAAGCCTCGCGATCACGAAGGCCAATAATTTTCAGCTGCCTAAATGCTCTTTGTGTTCCGACCTCCATGTCGCGTTAGCGATGCCCAACAATCCTAGCCCTCCGTGTTCGCGGTCCCCCAGCCAAGTTCGCGAAGGCCAGCAGCCTTCCAGACCAACTCAGCCCCACCCTTCTTCGCGTTCTCGAAGAGGAACCAGATCCTCCTTCGTGTTTGCGTGGCCCTTCTTGCATTCGCGAAGAGTAAAATATCAGGACCCTCACCATTCGTCTTCGCAATCGTGAGACTACCTTCTTGATCTTCGAAGCACACCAGCAATTTCAGCAAACTTTAACTTTGCTCTAGGTGATCCGAAACACACTCGAGACACCCAGGACCCTGTCGAAATGTAACAAAAAGTCCATAAACATACTACGGATCTACTCGAAGTCTCGAAATATGTAAAATGATATCGGAACCAAAAATTGCACCTCAAAACCAAATTAATCAACTTCTAAACTTCAAACTCATTTCAACTAACTCCGAACGCGATGAACCACACTTAGACAATGCATAATGACGCCAAATTTTACGCACAAGTCACAAATCATAATACTAACCTATTCCAAGGTTCAGAATCCCAAACAGACATCGATAACACTAAAGTACACTTCAATTCATACTTAGGAAACTCTAAAACCTTCAAGACGCCAACTTTCAATAATAAGAGATGAAATGCTCCCGGTCTACCCAAAACGCAATCTAAACAGATGTCCAAGTACAAAATTATAATACAGACCTATTAGAACCTTCAAATCCTGATTCTGAGGTAATTTACTCAATGTGTTGACTCAAGTCAAACATAACCACCTTAGGCCACTATTTTGGAACTAAGTGTTCCAAAGTCAACCCGAACCCTTTCATAAATAAACCAACCATCCTCGTAAGTCTCGAAAAAGTTAAAGCCCATACGGAAAGTCTCAAATACTAGAATGTGGATCTAGACAGCAAAACAACTGGTCGGGTCATTATATTATGTTTCGTTGTTATTGTGTTGGCTTGTCTAGTAAGTGAGTTAGGCATTATCACGACTAGTTGTGGTTTGGGGTCCTGACAGAGATCATCTCTTGTACACATGCGTACATCCATGCATGATTATTTTTCTGTCCATGTGCATCATACATGCTTATCTCACATTCATATGCATACATCCTTGCATATGGTTCTCTTATACAGACTGGGATTATGACACGTGAGTTGTCCGTTTGAATTAAGATAATTATGGTACATGAGTTATCCGTGCGGATGAGATATCATGGCACATGAGTTATCTGTGCGGATGAGATGTCATCACATGAGTTGTCCGTACGGATGATATTGTTATGGCACGAGATTTATGCTGTGCAAATATTATTATGACACGAAATTTATGTCGTGCAATTGTTGTTATGGCACGATAGTTTATGTTGTGCAGTTAATATTATATTGATATTGTCATAGCACGATGGATTCTCGTGCTGGAACTTGGATATGGATTCGTCCCTCCAGATTTAGGTGATTACGCATGTTATATTGGGCTCTATGAGCGTAGGTGATACGTGTATCATGTTGGAATACATGGGATGTGCTGGATAATATTGGAGCATATAGATTGTGCTAGATATTGGACACGGTTGAGTCTTGAGCATGTATTGACATCCTAGACTCATATAAAAACATTCATGTATATCATCGACATATGCACACTCATGCATTTTACATATGCATGGGACTTGTTAATGGATTATTGGACACTTGAAGGGTGTCGAATATATATATATATATATATATATATATATATATATATATATATATATATATAGAGAGAGAGAGAGAGAGAGAGAGAGTTTTTATCATGTATAGACATTTCAGACTCATGTAAGAGCATTCCTATAAGTGCTATTTGTGAGGTGACGTGAAATTGGGTCTTTATCATACTAGACGCTCTATATTCATGTTGAAATATTCGAGCCAAAGCTACATGGTACAAATCTCCTTTATATGAGGATTTGGTGCCTTTGTATATACTTTGATTTGATTATTTGAAAAAGCATGCTTATTACCTTTTTCTTTGATTGTGCACCTTATTATTGATATCCGATGTTCCTTGGCTTTTTCTCGATTATTGTATATGCTTATGAGTTTCACATGTTATATAAGGTGAGTACCTTTTGACTAAACCTCATCACTACTTCGTTGAAGTTAGTGTTGATACATACTGAGTACATGTGATTAATAGTACTCATACTATATATTTGCACCTTGCGTGTAGATTTTGGAGTTAAGCTGTTGTGAAAGTCGAAGGCTACCGACGGCGATGTACCAGTATTCCAGTTTCAAGCTACCATTTTGTTCATGGTAGTTAATGGCGTATATTTCTATTTATGTAAATTACAAACAGATGATGTATTTTCTTCACACCAACGTTGTACTTCTTAATCTTAGTAGCTCATGACTTGGACTATCAGTTTTTAAGGGAGAGTTGTACCAATATTTGCATTCTTATTTTATTATTTATTTGTTGATTTTCAGTTTAAGCTATGTTATATGTTGATTGGTTTACCTAGCACATTGAGTTAGGTGCCTTGATGATTTGGTAGGATTTGGATGGTGACTAACACCAAATCAATAAGTTATCCTAAGATACATCCTATGTCAATAGCCTCCACATAGATATATCCTACTTACTACCCTTTATTGACATATTATTCTTATTCCATTATAAACAAGACATTATATCATGAATTGTAGCCCTTGTAATTCCCAAGTCATAAAGTACATTATACAAAGTTAATGTACGTAAAGTAATGGTATATGAATAGTTTTAATGAAGGAAGACAAAGAACCAAATGTCTTATCGATGAGATAAGAAGTTTGACGCAATAAATAAAGCTCTTGGCGTCCTTCTTCACTCATATATACACACCAAAAGTGTTAGTCGTGAATCGCCATCACCTATTGCAACATATGTATTAGAGTAAGCAGAGGAAAGAGCAAGGTACATTTTCTTCAATTATGTACTTATTAAAATTTAGAGTATCTTGTGTGAAAATTAAGATGCGGTATTTACTCTTTGTAAATTTGTTTTCGCATGTATATATATGTGTATATATTTTCTATTTGTTATTAAATGTAGCATAACTAAGATCTTTATTAATAATATCTTCTAGAATAAAATAGGAACCAAACAATAGAGTCAATTTTGGTTTTAAAATAAGAAGAAAATGAAATAATAAAAAAGAGAGGAGAATGTAGATATTTCTAATTCAAGTGTTTTAAAATACAAAAGGTAGAACCCCTTTTATAGAGTGTAAATGTCATCTGAAATTTACAATCTTTGAATGAAACATTCAATAAGCAGATGAGTTCATTTAATGGAATGTATAGGAAAATGAACGGACATCCACACTAATTCATTAAATTCATAATACTCTCTTAGATGTCCATATAAAAGATAGTGTGCTTGTTAAAACCATACTAGAAAATTCCTAGCGGAACAAAGCTTAATGAAGGAAAAAGAGTGTAATTATCCGACCGGTTGTTTTGAGCCCTGGCATGTCATTCGGCGGTTTGAGGCCTCGAGTAACTTCATTTCAGGCATTATTACTTGTATGTGTGGTCGGAATCAAATTTCGGGAGGTTTGGGGTTGATTTAGGAAGCAAATTCTAAATTCAGAAGCTTTAAGTTGGAAGAATTGACTAAGGTTTGGAGTTTTAGTAAATGACCTCAGAATTGGGATTTGAAGGTTCCAATATGTCCGTATGATAATTTCGGACTTGGGTGTATGTTCGGTCGAGTATCGGATGGCCCGGGAGTATTTCAGCGCCTATTACTGAAGGTTGGCATTTTTAAAAGCTTAAGAATTTTCTAATTTTGGGTTGAAGTGTATTTTGATGTTATCGATGTCCGTTTGGGATTCTGAGCCTAGGAATAGCTTCGCATGGTGATTCTGGTCTTAGAGGATCATCCGGATGTGGATTTGGAGGTCCGTAGGTCATTTCGGGGTCATTTGGCAAAAGTTTGAAAATTGAAAGTTTTGGGAAAGTTTGACCGGGAGTGGACTTTTTGATATCAGGGTTGGATTCCGATTCCGGAAGTTGGAGTAGGTCCGTAATGTCAATTAGGACTTGTGTGCAAAATTTGAGGCCAATCGGATTTGATTTGATAGGTTTCGGCGTCGCATGTAGAAGTTTGAAGTTCTAAAGTTCATAAAGCTTGAATTGGGGTGCGATTCGTGGTTTTGTTATTATTTGATGAGATTTGAGGCCTCGAGCAGGTTCGTGTTATGTATTGGGGCTGGTTGGTACGATTAGCCGGGGTCCCAGGGTCCTCAGGTGTGATTCGGGGTGGTTCCGGACCAAGTTTGGTTGTTTTGATGTTGCTGGTTCTGGTTCTGTTCTTCGCGTTCGCGAAGAAGGATTTTGCTGCTGTGACTTTGTTCTTCGCGTTCGTGAAGAGGCTCTCGCATTCGCGAAGAAGGAATTTATGCTGTCCGTCGTCAGATTTCGGAAGCTTATATCTCTCAATCTATAACGAATCCAGAGATGATCGAAAAATGAATGTTGTAGCCCATGGTGTCTAGTTTTGAGAAAGGTAAACGATTTTTCATATGTTGTTGTGTACAAAAGGTTATGGTAGATACACTACATACTATCCGGGAAGAGTTTGAAAATCTCTGCTGCATAGGGCTGACTTTGGAAGCTTATATTTCACAATCTACAATGAATATGGAGATGATCAACATATAAATGTTATTGCCCTTGATGTCTAGTTTCCAGAAGTCAAACCATTTGTGATTTGGAGTTTTTTACAAAAGGTTATGACCATTATACTAGAGCCTGTCTGTGAAGAGTTTGAAAATAGCTTTTGAGAATTTTGTTCATCGCGAACGCGATGGGGGGCTCGTGAACACGAAGAAGGGTTGCCTGGGCAGTGTATAAGTTTGCAAAAATGGGTTTGGCTTATTTCATCTCATTTCCTCCATGGGAGCCGACCTTGGAGCGATTTTGGAGCTCCGTCTTCATCATCTATATCAAGGTAAGTAATTTCTACCTATTGCAAGTTAAATACTTGGATTTTATATAGATTTTAACATGGAAATTCATGAAAACATTGTGGAAAATTTGCAGTTTTGGTAGAAAACCTAGAAATTGATATTTTATTTTTATTTTAACCACGAATTGGGCATGAAATTGAAAATATATCATATATTTGAGTTCGTAATGTAGTGTGTAATGTTTATCTTAAAATATTTTCGGAATTCGGGCACGTGCGCCTGAGGGTTGCTTTATCGGCTTTTCGAACGGAGTTGAAAATTTGTCTAAATTGATTTGTTATGAGTATTAGAGTATATGTTTATTGGTTTGCACATTGTTTGACTAGTTTTGGAGCGACGGGCATTGGTTTGAGGTGTTAGAGGGCTTTGGAGCCGATTATGGAATTTCGAAGCAAGGTATGTCTCCTGTCTAACTCTGTGTGGGGGAAACTACCCCTAGGTGATATATTTAATGTCTGCAACTTGTTGCAAGGACTACGTATGCACGAGGTGACGAGAGTCCGTAGGTAGTTAGATACATATTATTGTCCGGGTAGACTTAGGTTCACATCATGCTATAGTTGTACTATTTGAGAAGTCTCTCGCATATTAAATTCCTTCGTTTTACATTACTACTTGCGACTAGAATTGCTTTTGTAGAGACTTCACGAGTTCATGATTAGTCACTGAATAATGTTGCTCCCCTTACGACATATTTTCGGGATATATATACATGTTTCATTGAAAGGTTTTTGTTAAAAATATTACAACTCACACGTTTATTCGTGAGTGGGGTCAAGGACTCGTCAAAACCTCTTATTCTAATGGGATCGGGTCGTTCACCTCGGTAGGATTATTTATTTCACTTCTGATAGGATCGGGTCGTTCACCTAGGCAGGTTATGTACCACACTCTCATGGGAGCGGGCCATTCGCCTCGGCAGTTTAATAGATGTATCTATGGTTCGTGTCGTTCGACCCTCGACAGTGAACAGTTTAAATTCTTATGTTGGATCGGGCCGTACGCCTCGTCATTTCTATAAATATATCCTCATGGAATCGTGCGTAATATTTGGCAAAAAGCCATGGTATCTGTGAGCTTTTCCATGATTCGAATTATAACAACCTATTTGGTGAGGTCCATTATACATACATACATACATACATACATATATATATATATATATATATATATATATATATATATACACACACGCGCTCCGGTTGAGGAGGAATTTGCTAATTAAGAGCTTGACTTTATTGCAAGGAGGATAATTGTACCACATATTTATGTCATTTATTTACTCTTCCTCATATTTGTTCACCTCCTTACTGTACCTGATATTATTGGACCACTAGTGAGTGTTGATGTCGACCCCTCATCACTACTCCTCCGGGATTAGGCTAGATAATTATTGGGTACACGTGGATTTATGTACTCATACTACACTTGCTGCACATTTTGTGTAGGTACCTTTATGTACGGTGGTCCTTTGGACAAGGAGGCACGGATGATGCGGGAACTTGCCGCGAGCTGCATTTTAGGTTACGATCCGCAGCCAGCAGAGTCTCCTCTACAGTTATTTGTATTTTTCATCTCCTATTTGTATTCCGAACAGATGCTGTATTTTATTTTACTTCCTAGTTGATGCTCATGCACTCGTGACACGGGGTTATGGGGATGCTTTTGAGTTGTTCTATATTAAAGTTGTAAATTTCATATCTTACATATTAATCGAAGGAAATTATGATTTCAAAAGTACTAAAATGAGTAAAAAAGTCAATTATTTAATTGTTTGCTTTCCTGACAGCAGCGTTAGGCACCACCATGACCTTTGATGGATTTTGGGTTGTGATGACATGGTATCAGAGCACTAGGTTCACTTTGGTCTCATCAGTCACGAGCAAGTCTAGTAGAGTCTTGCGGATCGATACGATGATGTCTATACTTATATTCGAGAGGCTACAGGGCTGATAGGAGCATTTCCCTTCTTGATTCCTTTATCGTTCAGTTTGATTACATTAAGGCTTGTGCCTTTATTTCCTTCCTACTCATTCTTACATGATGTTGAGCGCTCGTGTCAATTGGGCATCGAAGAGTTTCAGTGGTACTACAGATGTAGAGCCGGATGTTCCTCCCTACGCATTCAAACAAGTTATTATCGTCTTCTTACGAAAGGAGGTTTTGTCATTTCAGCTCAGTATCGGTAATTCCTATGGTTTTGAGGCTATGCACGGTGTTGGTGTAATGGTACGGTGCTCGTTTATGTGTCGACGCAATGAATGACTTGGAAGGAGATTTATCTCAGTGTGTGATTCAGAGGTTCAATATTTGATTCTAGCAAAGGAAAAGCAATCAGACTATGAATGTGTTGGTTGGGTTGGTGGAGTAACGAGACTTGGTATTTTCGAGCATGGTGGAATTTTCATTGTGATACAGCGTCGTCGTCCTTATTTGATCTCATTACGGCTTGCCGGTGTTATGATTTTCTCTGATTTTGCCTTCAGAGCAAGGTGTTGTGAAATGGTGCTTGAGGGACGGTTGTCAGATAGCGGTGTGCAGCGGAAATAGCAGTGTGCACCGGTTCAGGATCGAATGGGTAATTCTAATGTTGATAGCTCGAAAAATATGATCTTTTAGGAGACTTAGAATTGGTAGTCATTTGTTAGTTCAGGTGCTACAGAGATTGATATTGATTTGATACAACATTTGGGTAACGAAGAATGAGGAAGGATATGGGGAGGTGTCTTGCGGTGGTTAATTTACTAGTAGGCCAAGTATGAGAAGTGGAAGCCGGGAAGTTGCTTAAAGGAGATGGAAGTTGATTTGGTATACGTATTTTCTTGGAATGATGGTTACCGTACGGAGAAAGAGTGAATAAGGCAGAAAGGAGTTTGCTTGGGATGAAGAGGGGTGTGGAGATTTGACTATTGTTACAGATGCGGCATGACTTGAGTTCGGATGATATGCTTCTCAGTTGATGTTATTGAGGAAGGAACGGACCTATACAATGCCGTAGAAAAAGGTCGGATAGGAGATTGTGGCTGATGATTCAGAATGTTCATGACGAGATTTAACAAAAACATTAGAGAAATTTGGCGGGATAACGAAGCAAGATCATGGTAATCGAGAAGAAGGAATCATTATGGGCTCAATATTTTGTGATTATAGCTTAAAGCTAAGTGGGGGAGCCCCACCATCCACGATTGGATCGAGTGGTTGTCGGCTTGTGCAGCTTCTAGTTATCGGTGCATTGGTGGATTATTTTTGACTAATAAAAGGAAACATCAGGGGTAATTCGAGTAGAGTAATTGATAAATTTGTGCTATATTCCGCCAGGATTTGGGAAGTCTCCGAGTTTATTCTTCTTGCGGATGTAATTTACAAGGAAATGAATTCAGCCGGTTGATTCTTGGAGAGTGTGCCCATGTGTTAGCAGAGCGTTGAAGTTGGTTACATTCGAGACCAGGTCAGAGTGGGTGACTCTTCACAACGGTTCAGTGAGTTCAAGAATTTAAGTATGGTACTTAAGGATTTCGGGTCCGTTGTATGGTTAAGGATCGAGTTCTGCAGCGGAATGCAAATGGGACTTGAAGTGTTCTATGTTATTACCGGGTAAGCGGTGCAGTATTAGGGAAAAGGAAGAAATAGTTTCAGCAATTGTGGGATGTCTTGTGGCATGGGTATACAAGTTGGAGATGCCATTGTGCACATGATGAAGGTATGCGGTGATTTATGGGTATTAAGATGATGTAGTCTCAAGATTCGGGTCACTCAGGATGAGTTGAGGACGGATTTAGTTAATTGTGCTTTGATTGGATTTGTTATTATTTGCAAGGCAAGTCAAGAGTAAATTTAAAGTAATTGGGTCGGTTAGTAATGGTTGAATCTGCATGACTGTGGCGATGATTAGCTCCTTCAGCGTGAAGCCATACAGGTGGTTTGTAGTTGTATGCGTGGGTTTGAGTGTCACCACAACTTGTTTGAATTGGGAGAGTATTTGATTCAAATGGATTTGAGGTGCAATGGATCTACGGAAGAGTTGCAATGGTTTAGACCACAACTTGAGGTTTGTATTTTCTGCGGGTTGGGGTCCAGTTGCATGTTGTATTGATCCTTCTGAAATGAGATGAACGAAGGGTTTTCTAGCAAACGAACTGTTCATTCTACTAGTAGTTCAGGAGTTTTGATGAATTATGGTATTTTCGCATAGCGGAATTTTAAGTGCAGAGAGCAACATGAAAAAATTGAGTTAAGGATCTTGGTCGCGATCTGGTATTGTCAAAAATGTCACAGGCTCGGATGAGTAAGGAAAAATTCAGATGTTTAGAGTAAGCAGGCATTATCTTAGTGTCGCTTGAGAATAGTGTTTGGTGGAAGAGGCATTGTGTATTGGTTTGCGGATTGTGAATTACCTTACAGATTAGCACGATTGGTGGTATGGGAATGCAGTCGTTGCCACCTGGTGCGTAATGATTGTGGGAGCATACCCCACTGGGAGATTTGTATTGGAGTGGCGTGGTAGTCACTTGACTGTTATAGATTGAAACTAAGTATGGAGATTTTGGTGATGCCCCTAACATGTGAGTTTATGCCAGAGAGGCGTTCTATTCCTTGGGCTGTGGACTGCATGATGTTTGTTCCAGATTTAATGGTTATTATTGTATGTCATGGAAAAAGGTTATTGTGAATCTTTGGAAGGATATTGGCCCAGTACGATACGATCAGAATCGGTATGAGGTTCCATGGAGCTTGTAGTGTAATTTGAGCAGAATGGCTCTCGAGATGCAGGTCATTATCGCGCCTTAGTTGTGCTTGCGTTTCATAGCGTGTGGCGCTATCAGTCTCCCCGAACATCATCAAAATTGGCGTTGTTGCTAGGGAACAATTTGGCGCGTTTAGGTTGTTTTAGAAGTAAGCTGTCACGCCCCAACCTCGGGGAGCACGACCGGCGCTCAACCGAGTGGACCCGGTCGAGCAAGCCTGCTAGACACTATCTACCCGACTCACCTAAGATCCAGAGAAGGCATGCTCTCATTAGTTAGGTAGTAGAAAGTTAATACATATTTACATTACTAAGTCGTTTCATTTTGTTTCATCATTGTTAAGTTTCAAAATACATACATCCATATGGCCGAGTGGAACAAGAGCGCAAAATACAACATGATCTGTTGACCTTTCTAACACCCGTATACAACCCACATAGTGTCTACGGAGCCTCTAAAGATATAAAAGAGAGTAAAGATGGTGCCGGCGATAAGGCCCCGACTATACCTCAAAAAAGGACCACAATATAAACAAGAGGTACAATACATGACCCCGGAATGAAACTGGGCTCACCGAGTCCGCTGAGAAGAGGATGCAGCACTATCTGTGATCAACACTGTCTGCTATGGAACCACCTACATCCGTTTAAAGATGCAGCACCCTCGCAAAATGGACATTACTACTGTCGAATAGTACTAGTATATAAAACTAAAATACTGTCTCAATAGAATGAACAATAATACATGGAGAAACAGTCAAGAATGCAATATGAGCTTTAAATAACACTAAAAAATCAAGTTAAGGATCACATAGATTTCTAAGTCAATTCCCATATTATTAGGTTGGATGGGTTCTAGTGCCAATATGCCACAATCCATAATACCACCGTGTTCTTACATGGAGTCCGATCTTGGCCCGATCGGCTAGTCCATCTCATTTAAGACATCAACCATATTCACAATTTCATCCACAATACCACCGTGTTCTTACATGGAGTCCGATCTTGGCCCGATCGGCTAGTCCATCTCATTTAAGACATCAACCATATTCACAATTTCATCCACAATACCACCGTGTTCTTACACGGAGTCCGATCACGGTCCGATCGGATAAGCCATCTCATTCCAGATATCACCCCTTTTCAATCAGTCATCTCACTTCATATTTCTTTCCCATCTTTTCAATACAATGGCACGAGTGGCCCCAATTATAGAGTTATTCATGGCGCTTGGCTGTATTTCATGATTAGGGTTCTTTTCCACATTCCAACATTTTTATTATCATCAATAACAACACGGTTTTTCATTCAAGATTTTTTGATTTCACATGTGAGCAATTTAGAATCTAAGGCATATAATGGTTTTTCACACAATTTGGCATAACAATCTTTAGTCGAATTGGACTTGAATGAACATTTCCTCAGACAACATGATAACATGATGGAAGCATTGGAGTACATATTGCACATATATTTTCAAAACAAGCACATTCGGGATAGCAATTTCTAGGATGTTCATTTTGGGACTTGCATCGATTTCATGAATACCATGGGATTCAATTATAAGAAGAGGGGGTTTAGCCAACATACCTTAATTGAGCTTCTTAAAACTCTAAGATGTTCCGGAATATTAGCAACTTCAATCTATTTTAGCAATATTGCAAAAAGTGAACCAAAAATTAGGAAAATGATCATGATTCTAGCTCACTTGAGCATTTTATCAAACACTAAGTGTGTATTAAAGTTCCATGGACCTTTTATGAAAGACTTCACCATCCCACACGCCATTATTTTCTATCTTTAACTCACAACCTCCCCACGTACCTTAAGAATACATGCATGCAAGGTAAGCACTCCCATCCCCATGAACTACCTTACTAATTGCCCATTCTAGTTATACTTCGAATTTAAGAGCTTGGTTATAGAATTTTACCTCTTAGGATGAAGACCTAGCGTGCTTCTCTTGATAATCTTCAAAGGTTTAAGCAAGAATTGAAGAGAAGTTTTTGATGAGGATCACTTTCTCCCTCTAGGACTCTCTCTCTCACTCCAAAGATATAAGAAATAAGCTCAAAATGGTCTATGGGATGTGTTTTAACGGAATAGGGTCGGGTTTACAAACCCCAAAAATGAAGCTCCAGAACAAGTTCTACGGTCACATATGCGACTGCATAATGATTCTGTGGTCCGCAAAATGACCGCGAAAGGTGGCTCTGGGAACTGGGATGGCCTGCTTCACTCTGTGGCCATTATGCAGCCCGCAGATCGGTTCTGCGGTCGCATAATGCGCTGCAGAACCTCCCTCCGCAAAAGTCTAAGGATGACTATGCGACCGAATTGCGGCCCGTGAAATGGTTATGCGGTCGCATAATTGGCCACGAAATTGACATAAAACATACCTAGAAAACTGCCTCACTCTGCGACCATTCCGTGGTCCGCAAAGTGGTTCTGCGGCCGCAGAATGGGCCGCAGAAATGCCTACTTCTGCCCAACATTTTCCTTCAACTCCCCAGCACTGTTCAATCCAAAAAGTCTGAACCGCGGCGAAGCTCGCCGTGAAGAATTTCTACTACTATTAACCTCTACACCTACTTTGGCATCACGAAATTCGGGTTTTTAGGAAATATTTTACGGGGCCTTACATAAGAGTACGTACTTTGTCCCAAACTTGTGAATATTTGTGTATTTATTTTTCTTATCTTTGTTTATTTTCTTGTTTGTTTCTTTTATATTTTCTTAGTTTTTGAAAATGGCATCATATAACAAAAATTGGTCGGATGGTAATTGTTCATACTTTGATGACCCTTATCCTTATTGTGGAGTACCACACTCATGGCAAAATTGCTTAAATACTCCCTAGGGTGGATTGTGTGCACAATCGCAAACCTATGAGTGGAGTATATGTGATAAGTGTAGTGGTCAAAATGGCATTGTCTTTCCCTTCCCCGAACCCCCGCTATGATGATTCTAGTTTTTATGATGACAATTATAGGGATATGGAAGTAGAAGGAATTGAGCATGGTCAAAATGGAGAGTTCAAGCTCATGATGGAGTGCGTACCTGGAGGAGGAAACAAAGAGCAAAAAGCCTTGGAAGATCTTTTGGAAAAGTCACGACCCCAATTTCCCTCCGTAGGAAGTCGTGATGGCACCTTGTCTCTAAGACTAGGTAAGCCTAACACTTACTGAATTAAATGTCCAATTTAACCAAAACAACTATCGAACATAAACCATAATCTTCGATAATAAGCCAACAACCTCGAGTACAATACAATTACCCAAAACCGGTAGTACAAGTCATAAGCTCTACTGAGTTTACTAGGAGATTTCTAAGTACAATTGTTCTGGAATAGAAATAAATTGTACAAAGTAGAATTTCAGAAGGTGACTCCGAGGCCTGCGAACGCGATGACAGGTATACCTTGAGTCTCCACAGCAATGTCCGATCAACTAGCTAATGATCCACAAACTTTGAAGTACCTGGATCTGCACAAAAATGTGCAGAAATCGTAGCATCAGTACACCACATCGGTACCCAGTAAGTATCAAGACTAACTTCGGTGGAGTAGTGACGAGGGACAGCCAAGACACCTACTATACATGACAACTTGTACGAGTATAAATATGATACTAACAATGAACAATACAAATATAGAGCTAAGCATGGTAAACAACAACAATACTTGCAACAGAAAACTAGAAGCAATAACTATCAAGGAACAAACTCGTAATAACACCGTAGGGCAAGCCGAATAAAGTTTAAGTCCGGTGAAAACAAGTAAGGAAAATAAGTAACAACTCAATAAGAACAACCTCTTTCACACAAGATCTGCTCAAGAGTTTCCTCGAGGTACCATACCTCATAATTTCAATACACGGGTCCCAATTCACGAACCCTAATCACTTGGCATCTTGTGACCATATTACAATTCACAATCGCACGGACAACTCATGTGCCACATGGACAACTCACGTGCCAATACCATTAATACCTCATATCTGCACGGACAACTCACGTGCTAAGAGAGTGACAATACCTTATAACCGACGGACGACTCATGTTCCAATACTACAACTCTCACACAGAAGGCAAGTAAACAAGAATACATGTAAATGGTCAATAAATGTCCGGATTCATCTTCTTTAACCGATATGAGTGATTAATTACATGTATGCTTGTGCAAGTGTTCTACCACAACTCAAGTCAACAAGTAAGAGCAGAGACGACGAATGGTACATATGAAACAACACTATGAAAGGTAAAATGCATAACTCACACAAGGTAGGCACACGACTACACAAATATCATCAATAACAATGCCCCAAGGCCATAGACAGTATGAAAATGTAATACGGATATGAAATGGAAAAATGAAGAAACAGATGAGACGAAACCAAGATAATAGCATGAACTAGTATTGGAAATCAACAATGGAAATAGCACAAAAGAAACAACTAAAGGGCTACAATGATCATGAACGGATAGCAACTGCTAGAACAATAAAGAATAAAGCAACAAGAAATATTCCCACCAAAACACTTTGCAACATGAAATAAACAGCAAGAATCACAATGAGGTACCGCCCCGTGTATAATGAAATCAAACAGAGGTACCATCTCGTATTCACATTTCTCAACTTCAATCACAATCTTTCCTTATACCGCCGCATGAGACTTACATTTGAAATAGGTTTTGAAAATAGTTTTTCCGAAATAGCTACACGCACTTTAGCCCACCTTATGATGTCGCATGGCTTCACGTAGTTCCCCTATAAGCAACACACACATAAGTCCCGCCTTATACTGCCGCATGCACATCAACCCCAAGCCTTATATATCTGCATGCGCATCATTATCATATCACAAAAAAAATTCGCGCCACAAGTGCCCATATATCACAACTTGCCAACAACAACAATATTAATGTTTCCACAACAATTGCCCATGGCTCCACCACAACTAGGGGTGGCAAATGGGCGGGTCGGATATGATCAGGTCAAAAATGGGTACTTCAAAAATGGATAAATTATCCGACCCGACCCATATTTGAGACGAATAAAATATAGGTTATCCGGCGGATAATATAGATATCTATATTATCCATGGCTTTTTGAATATGATCACTTATGGGAGAATTCCTAGTCTCCCAAACTTGAGGAACCCCCAATTTAAGGCTTTACAAATATAAAAGTTAAACACATTAGTTATCCATTGGTTATCCATTTGGTTAACCATTTTCTAAGTGGATAATATGGTTCTTATCCATATTCGACCCGTTTTTAAAATTTTCATTATCCAACTTATTTTTTAATGGATAATATGTATGGATAACTATTTTCTTTTAATCATTTTGCCACCTCTAACCACAATGTATATAAGAATATCAACAACAACAATGGATGAAAAATGCTCAATAAGATAGATGTTTCAACAATAACCAATATCGCCTCAATGTATTAATGACTTTCACAACTTCAACACCAAATAACTCAACAATGAGAGGAATAATGTATAACCACAATACTAAATAAGAGTAACTCACATTAAAAGCGATAATATTCAACAATAAGTCTCAAATAATGGAAATCAATAAAGAAGGAGATAACACGAACAATAACTTCAAACAATGATAATTAACAATGAAGGGATAACAATAACTTCGATTAAGGTTATACAATTACAGAAGAAATAACAATAATTCTAATTAAGGTTAAGTAATTAAGGAAGAGATAACATGGCAATGAAAGAGGCAAAAACTGCAATTAAGGCCTATAAGAGTTTATTTGACAATAAGTGTAGAACATGAATCAATAACCTTCAAATAAGACACGTAAAGGGAAATTTAGCAAATAGTGGATTTAACATGATAAGACGACTTCATTTTTTTATGAACATAAGAACTTAAGAGTCTAAGCTGGTAATATTTCCACATATAATTCGTATACACACTCGTCACCTCCTGTACATGTCTTTCACGTAGTTCAAATAGTGGAAACAACTCAATTCCTACGGGGTAGTTCCACCACACAACGTTAGGCAAGATACTTACCTCAAAGGCCATCAATCAATACTCAAAAATAGCTTTTTCTTTCACAATTCACCTTCGTTCGGCACAAATCTAACCAAAATTGACTTAATAACATCAAATAATGCAAGAGAAATCAATCCCAATAATTAAAGTTACGATCTTTACACAATTGCTCAAAAGTCAACCCGGGTCCCGTCCGATCAAAACTCGGGTCCAATGGTAGATTCTGACTACCCCTGACCCCACGAGTTCATATATGTAATTAGTTTAAAAATCCGAGTCCAAATTGACTCTCAAAACTCAAATTCTTATTTTTCAAAAACTAGACAAAGTTTCAAAAATTTTCACTATCAATCACATGATTTTGATGTAAAAATCCAAGATATAATGATGGAATATGATTGGAAATAGATTAGAATCACTTACATAAAGTTTGTAGATGAACCACCCTCATCAAAAGTGTCTCCTACCGAGTCTAGGGTTCACAATATGTTAAAATAAAGCTAATTGACGAAGTGCTCAGCTATAAACCAGCTGCAGATGTCGCATTTGCGACATGGGGTTCGCAAATGCGAACCCCGCGCAAGCGATCATTTCATCGCAAAAGCAAATCATGGGACTTCTTTCTAAAGTCGCATTTGCGACCCAAATTATCGCAAATGCAAAGACAACTGACATCGCAAAAGCGGCAGACATCTTCGCAAAAGGTAACAGCAAACACTCGCAAATGCGAGGGATTTCATCGCAAATGCGAACTCTTCCCCAAAAAAACACAATCGCAAAAGCGACTAGGTGTGCGATAATGTGATGGTCGCATTTGCGACCTATTCATCGTAAATGCGATGACACCAGTACCAGCACACACAATTCTCAACTAAACACGCTGAAACTAATCTGAAACGCACCTGAGCCCTCCGGGCTCCAAACCAAACTTCCGCAAAAGTCTAAAAACATAACACGAACTCACTTGCGCGATCAAAACACCAAATTAACCTCTAAAATCATGAATCAGATGCCAGAATGCATGAAAATCACCATGACTTTTAAGAACTTCTAGAATCCCAACCAAGTGTCCGAACCATATCATATCAACTTCAAATGATACCAAATTTTGTAGGAAAATTCCATATGACGAAACGGACCTATTCCAAGTCCCAAAATATAAATCTGAACCCAATAGCCTTAAAGTCAAACCATGGTCATGCTTAGAAAAATTTCAAACCTTTCAATTGCCAACTTCCGCCAAATGATGTTGAAACCTTCTAGAAACATCCAAATGCGAATCCTGCGGGCATATGCCCAAGTCAAAAATCTTCATCCGTACATACCCAAACCATTAAAAGTCCGGTCCGAGGCCAAATACACAAGAGTCAAACTTAGTCAATACATTCCACTTCAAGCTTCTCAAATGAGAGTCACCCCTTAAAAATTATTTCCGAACCACTCAAAAACCAGAGCCGATGATGCACGCAAGTCATAATACACTATGTGAAGTTACACGTGACCTCAAACTTCCGAACCAGATGCAATTGCTCAAAATGACCAGCCAGCTCGTTACAGGAAAATAGTCTTCAAATGATTTGGCGCTTGAAAGGTTGAACTAACAAATGAGAGCAACGTTTGAAGCTCTAGAGGTCCAAAAATCCTTGGAACTGGATGATAGCGAAGATCCTCCCTTAGAGGTTGAATCTAGAAATCCTTCGTTGGTACTTCATCCAAATCAAGAAGAACTCTCAAATGCTCAAAATGAGAGGTTAATGATCATGTTGGAAGCCATTCTTGAAAATGAGGAGAAGCACAACATGGCACTCGAGGACTTGAAATAAGGACTAAATCAAACCGATGAGACTATATGCACCTTGGAAGAACAAATGGAACCATTGGTTGAGGCACATAATGCTCACCAACTTGAGAGTGTGGAAAGAGTTCAAGAAAAGTCCAACTTCTAGGAATAAAGTGAGCTTCATTGTGAGGAATCAAGAATATAACATTCGCCAACCGACTCCATACTTGTTGGTGATGCCGAAAAAAAAATAGAATTAGAGTCAACCGATGTAATTGAAAAGATGATTCAGATTAACTCTAGTCCGGGGAAAAGGGGGATGTCAAAATTCGGAAAATGTTGCAAGTTGGAAGGTCGATATATCCTTCCAAGCATTTTTCAACTTTGGAATTCAATGGTGATATGAGAAATGTGTCGTGTGAATCTATATGGAAGTGCAAATAAGAAAGACAAGAGCCATACATCTTGAAATTTGAAAGTTCAAAAATGCAAAATGATATTCCTCAAAAGAAAGCCAAGAAATGCAACATGGCAAACTTGATGTTTGGCTTTATCATCTACTTACCGCCCGCATTGCTCGTGGTGACAATCTTGATCCATGTTAGGTACCCAGTTCATATCCTCCAAGTGGAGATAAAAGTAGTAAAGCTGACTCGCATCGTTCCACGACATTAAACATGGCGCTTGGTGGGAGGCAACCCATCACTTTCAAATTTTTAGTAATTTTTAAAATTTCCTTTTTAGTATAGATTAGTATATTAATTTTTACTAATATGCCAAGTTTCATATTCTTTGGAGTTGATTTGAGCAGGTCGGGGTTGTCCGGACTATCCAAAGCAGTAGCTGAAGAAAACTGCAGAAAATCGCGATCGCATGAATAGTCACGCGTTCACAAAGAATAATTATTTATGTTACCTTATGCAATCGCGAAAGAAACAAAATGCGGTCGTGCCTGAGTACCAAATTTCTGTTCTTCACAAACACATATCGCGTTCGCGATCGCGGGTCATCGAGTAATTTTTTGAAAATTAAAACACTGTAAATCAAGCCTTGAACCCACTTCTTTCCATAACATAGTAACGGCTCTTCCTACTCCCCTAGCCCCTGGAAATCATCCCCAACTCTCTATTCTTCAATTCCATTGCTAAATCTTCATTCATCACTCTCGAGGTATGTCACTTTCCCTCTTATCTCTTAGTTTTTTCTCTCTCTCCTTTGCATGGTGTGGAATGATAAGGAGCAGCAAACTCTTATGGTTTTAGGGCTTGAGTTTAATCTTTGAAGTGGAAATCTTATGTGCTTTATATGTTTTCTTGCTGGGTGAGGTTGGTTGAGTGATTGAGCATAAATTCTTGAAAACTTTGGGGATAGATCCAAGCCTTAAACTCTATGAAATTACTATGAAACTCCCCTGCCCTCTTTATGTTTGTGGGAATGTCTGACTGAACTATTGTTGGGCGAGGAAGAAGACCTTCGCGATCACATAGGTCAACTTATGCTATGGAGGAAAATTGCCCTTCGCGATCGCATGTCATTTCCGCAATCGAACTATAAGTCTGCAAATAAAATTATTGCTCTTCGTGATCGCATCGTTAATTCTGTGATCACGATTCATTAGCTCCCAGGCAACAAAGCAGTAGCTCTACAGATTTTAATGCTGAAGCTTTTTGATCCATTTCTTTGGCATAAATACATCATAATACAGTGTATTAAGTACCCATATAATCGTTTAACATATGGTCAACTTTTGTAGGTTCTTTAAGTGTCAAAATGGACCCGAAAAATGATGAAATTATGCAATCACCTATTCCCCATGCTGTGGAAGAGGAGTATTTTAATCGGGACAGATTCTTAGCTGCTGAATGTGAAAGAAACTATGACAGACTCATGGACAAACTTGAAGCTAAGATGCCAGATATTTTTATAAGATTGACTGGCAGTGGATGGATTTGCTTCGCTCCTAAGCAATCAGAGCTAACTACACAGTAGTGAGGGAGTTTTATTCTAATGCCCTGAAGACTGATTTCCAAGGGGAAGTATTTACCATTTGTTAGGGGTAAGCGGCTCAACTTTGTCCGGAGGTACTAAATACGTACTATGGCCTTCCCAATGCTGACAACGAGGTGTACAAAGCTAGAGCAAAGGAGATAGGAAGCCAGTGGTTGGTGGAGAAGCTTCATGCCGGGGTAACACCGACTTGGGAAAAAAAATACACAAAGGGGTTGAGTCTTCTCATTCACAGTTGAAGCCAAGACTTGGCTGTCCTTTATTGGTGCTAGAATCATACCATCTAAACATGAGTCTAAGGTGACGCTTGAGAAGGTATTGATCATTGCTGTTATTATGGATGACATACAAGTGAACGTGGGCAAGCAAGTGGTGAGTGAGATTGAGGAAGCATGTAATGGGACGTCTAAGAGTCTATTATTTCCCTCATTGATTACTCAGTTGTTTTATGATGCTGGGGTGTTAAATGACCCAAATAATTCCGAGAGGGGCCTAGACAAGACAATCTATCCATTTCTCAGAAAGGGATCAAGTGGCGGGCAGAAGAAAAGGAGGATTGATGTCTCATCTCCTTTATTTGGGAAGTTTATATAGACTACCACTGGGCCGTATGGTTCTTCCACAGGTTCAGAAGGGCCATATGACCTCACTGGACCACTTCCTTTCGGACCTCCCACTATGCACCACCTCTCCAGTCAAATATATGGCGTCGATGAACACATTCGTCGACTTGTTGCTGGCCTTCCTTCTGGTACGTCTGGGGAGGGCACTTCTACTGGGACTGATGAAAATCCATCTTTAGATGATGTAGTTAAAGAGCAGAAAGCAATCAAAAGAAGGCTAGAGGACATGAGCAAAAGGCAAGGAAAGATCAAGAGGCAACAACTAAAGTTCAAAGAGCATAAGAAAAAGAAGAGCAAATTACTGTCCAAAATGATGCAAAAGCTGAGTTCATTCTATGGCGCACATGAATCAAGTAATGATGATGAGGAGAATTTAAAGCTCAAATTTCCCTCCACCTGCAGCGCTTCCAGGGAGCACCTCTCACAATTTTACCTTGTTTCGTTTAGTTGTGGTATGTACAATGCAACACTTTCTGTTAGGGGTGCCTCATTTATATGTGATGGATATATGTGAAGCATGGCTATTTTGTTAACTTGATAGATTGGGTAACTTTTGTAGTTCATTAGTGATATTTTATAGTTTATTTCTTGAATGTTAGTACTAGTTTTATTTTTTTAATATCTAGTTGTTATTTTTTTATTAATTTATTATTTTGTTACTTTCTTTAATTGTAGTAGTATTAGTTAAACTCCTTGATTTTTCTTTATACCGCAAATCTTTTTCAAGAAAATAATTTGTGTCGAACCAGGTGGATTTTCTCTCTAATAGATCGCATTATAACTTTCTTAAGGGATTAGTCTTGTATAGTTTTTGTCTCTTAAGAAAAAAATTATTTTAGTTTGTTTAGTAGCTAGTAGTGAATAAATTGATTATTGGGTGTGATCTTTTTATCCATAAACCAACACGTGGCTTGTTTGGTACCAACATATTTACACTTTAGCATATGAATTATTGGTGGTTTAAAATAAAAAATGATTGAAGTGATAATCCTTGTTGTGACTTTTAGGTTCTATTTTTGGCTCTTTGATATTCAGTTCGTATGTGATTTTCTTTGAGTTCACTGATTTCAATTGGATTTTGAATTTATATTTTACTCGAGTTTGCATGTGCCATGTGAGGTGAGATTTGTTATGAGTTATTTTGCATTATGTGTAGTCTAGAACTTTCCCTGAATATTTTTTCAAGGCAAAATCCTAGACTAACTTTGTTTGAAAAATGATGTTAGGCCTTCCTTGGACCATTATTGTGCCTTAAATTTCCTACCCTTACATAGTTTCTCTAGTCAACCCTTGTTGAGCCTTTAACCTTTTCTTTGGCAACCATATTACAAGATTTAATTTTTTGTTCTTTATTGATATATCTTTTGGCATCCCACTTCCCTAAGTGTTGTAAAAGTGTAAACATATGTAAAAGCCTAAGTTTGGGGGTGACGGTTAGAAAAGTTGTGATGTGAAAGTTGCTTAAAAGGTGAAAGGTTAAAAAGATAAAAATAGATAAATAAAAATAAATAGTGGAAACTTTCTTGGTTTTTGAAAAAGAAAAAAAAATAAGAAAGAAGAAATATAAAGAAAAAATAAGGAGTTATGAATAAAGGGACGACTAAGTGGTGAAAGGAAAAGTGAAGAAAGAGTTGAAATGCTTTTGAATAAAGTGTGCTTTATATTGTAAATTGTAGTGCTTAGGGAGGTTTTGTGTCACTCTTACCCAAATTGTGTCCAACCTTAACCAAAATCCTACATTTCAACCCTTTAAGTCCTACTTGATTTTGAACAAAGAGTATCTACATTAGTGAAAGAATACATGAAGGGCAAGCCTATAACACTACTTGTGTGTATTAGAATATTTTTGTGTGTGTGTGAGAGAGAGAGAGTTAATTCTTTACATTTGAAATCCCATTTATGTTTTAAATTGCAATTTATAAGATCAAATTCTCTATTAAGTGTGAAGGCACGTAAAATTTGGGTTGTGAATTTAATCCAATCTCCAATTGGGAGGACTGAACAAAAGAAAGTTATTTGTGATAATGAGGCAAATTTTGAAGCTTTAGTGTCATGACATGATGGATACTTTTATTACAATAGTGTTTGAGCACATGAATTTAAATAAAATTTGTGAGAAGTTGGTGATTCATATGCTTTTGGATTAATTGTTGGTACCAACTGAAGTCACTAGATTGCATTTAATTTGAACCATTTTAACTTGACATAGTGTTGTTGTGCCATTGAGATTGATTGTTGATTCTATTGAAGGATGTTCTTCGTTGTTGACTTGCTTGAGGACAAGCAATAGTTTAAGTTTGGGGGTTTGATAAGTTGGTATTTTACCGACTTATCTATTCATTATACTTAAGACTTTTGTATGATTTTGTGTAAAACCTAAGGCATTTGTTAAGATTTATTGGCATATTTCAGGTATTATGTAATTTAGAGAAGTTACGGAAGAAACCAATTCACAATGTGTTAAATTGAGAAACATTCATTGCTGCCAATCACTACTCTTTGCAATCGCGGAGTTCCTGGAAGATGGCTATCATGAACGCGTGGTCTATTTTGTGAACGCAATGTAGAAAAGCATGGTCAGCGTCTAGTCAAATATTCTCCGCGAACACGTAGGTCATTCTGCGACAGCGAAGCTTTGCAAAAGTTGTTCACCGCGATTGCGTTGCATTATAACTGGGCAGAATCTGGACAAAATATACATTTCACATTTTGACTCCTAAACCATTTAATACTCGACCCAACTCATTTGGAACATATCTTTGGTTAATGTTTGGTCTTCTTGACTAAGAGAAACAAGTTTGGAGCTAGGGTTCTTGCACACACATTTGGGACTTGAAGATTTGAAGACTTTGGATAAGAATTTCTTAACCTTTTATTCATTTCTTCATTTCCTTGCCTTGTATTGAATATTTTGGTTTGTAGTATTTAGTCTATTACTTAAATGTTTATTATGGGAATATTCATTATTAATGTTTGGATTAAATACCTTGTTGCGCTTATGTATTGAACGATTTTTATTAATATTAAAGTGAGTTAATTGTTTCTTTAATTATCCTTGTTTATTAATATTTCCAAAGGGATTAGCTAACCCTTAGACTCACTCATTAACTTCGAATTAATCTTGGAAAAGGTAATTTGGGGTTGGGAAGGATTAATTAACAAAAACTCAAGGCGTTAACCCTCATTTTATAGATTCTACTTTGGGATAGGATTGAACTACTTGTAGCCATATTCGGGTGTACTTAATCTCTTAATTATATTAGGGATAATTCAATTAGGAAGTCTTGTTAGTCTTCAGAAGAAACTAATATAGAATTATTATCCGAGGCTAATTAACATAAACTCGCTCATATTTGTAAATTCATAAAATACATTGGATCGTTACTTGAGTGTAATTCCCCATGAATCCATTGATTATTTTACTTGCTTTCTTGGTTAGTTTACATTTTTGCATTTGTTATAATATTTTTTCAAAACCCTTATTAGTGTTTGGCTTAACATAATAAGTGATAATTCTCTTACTTGCCTAAACGCTTACATATTGTTCTCTATGGGATTCGACCCCGACTTATAGCTGGATATATTATATTACATGTGACCGTGTTCGCTTACTCTTTGAGGAGTAGATTTGGCAGTTATCGATCACATGTAATATAATATACCCAACTATGAGTCGGGGTCAAATCCCACATAGAATAATATGTAGGCGACACTGTTTTCTTACTCTTTGAGTAGTAGATTTGGACGTCATAAGAGGTCAACCGGTCAAGGAGGCTGCTTGGGAGACCGAGCAGGAGATGCAAAGCTGATATTCACACCTTTTGAGACTCTAGGGATGATTCTAGACCCGTTCGAGGACAAATATTTGTTTAAAAGGGGGAGAACGTAACGACTCGGCCGGTTGTTTTGAGTATTTTAGCTTGTTTCCCCATTTGATGCCTTGATTATGTGTGTATTTGTGGCTATATGACTTGACGGGGTGGTTAGTTTGATTTCGGGGAGGTTTTGGAGTGAATTGGGACACTTAGTCCCAAGATTGGAAGCTTAAGTTGTAAGAGTTGACCGGAATTTGACTTTTGTGTACACGACTCTAGAATAGTGTTTTGAGGGTTCGGATAGTTTGTATGGTGATTTTGGACTTGGGTATATGTTCGAATATGGATTTGGAGGTCCGTAGGTTTATATGGTACTTTTTGGCGAAAGTTGGAAACTTGAGAGTTTGGAAGGTTGTAGGTTTGACCGAGAGTTGACTTTGATGATATCGAGTCCATTCTAGGTTCGATAAATTGGAATAGGTCCCTTGTGTTATTTGGTACTTGCATGCAAAATTTAAGGCCATTCCGGGTTGTTTAGGCTTATTCGGCGTAAGTTTTGAATTCAAAAAGTTCATTAGTTTCCTTAGGCTTGAATTAAGGTACGATTCATGATTTTGATGTTGTTTGGTATGATTTGAGCACTTGAGTAGGTCCGTATTATATTTTAGGATTGGTTGGTATGATTTGACGGGGTCCAGGGGGACCCGGGGTTGTTTCGAATTGAGTTCAGACCATTTTTGGATTTGTTGGCAATGTTGAAGACTGTGAGCTTCTTGTGTTTTCGCATTTGTGGGTTTGGTTGAAGATGCGGCCATTTGAGCGCATATGTGAAGGAGAAGGCTGGCAGAGGAACTCCACAGATACGGACCATGATGTGCAGGTGCACAAGTTGTTCCGCAGAAGCAAAGTTGTAGAAGTGGTTGGTCGGGTGGTTAGTGACTTCCGCATCTATGATGGATTTTCCGCAAATGCGCTATCGCAGGTGCGTCACGGAGGATCGCATGTGCGGATTTGCTGGGTAGTCTTTATACTCAAAGGGCTTTGTTATTTCTCTCATTTCTGGAGTTGTGGAGCTCGGCTAATGACAATATTTGAAGGTCTTTTAATCATAATTGAAGGGGTAAGTGATATCTACTTAATTTTGGTATTAGATATTGACTGCCCATAGATTATTACACCTAATTTACATGAATTAAAAGTGGGAGTTGGGGATTTCTGGACTATGTTATTGGAGAGTGATATCAGACGATTTGAGGGTCGATTTGAGGTCAGAATTAAATGTAATTGGTATGGTTGGACTCGTATTTGAATGAGTGTCAGAATTTCAGAGTTTGGCCGGGTTCCGGTGTGCGGGCCCAGGGTTGACCTTTTGGGTTAACTTTTTGATTTGAGGTAAATATCTTAGCTTTAACTTTTGGATGCGTTTTCTATGGCTTTATTGATGATATTAAGTTATTTAGGTTAGATTCGAGCCGTACTGAGATTGATTCACACGAGAAGGGCTTATTAGAGAATTGATTTGGCTTGCTTGAGGTAAGTATCTTACCTAAACTTAGTAGAGGTATTAGTTGCCTTAATTATTTGTGATAGCTACGTGCTATGGGTGACACACATGTGTGGGGATTGAGCCCAAGTGCGTGCACCGAGGTATTATTCATGCTTAGGGTAATGCTTAAGCTATGATATGCCTCGATTTAATTCTTATGCTTCATTTTGTGATGTTCCTCTTATTTGTACCCCTTTGTGAGTTATTTGTACCATATTTAAGGTTACACTGAGGTTACTCTTCTGATTGAACCTGATAATTGCTACTTTCGTGATGTATTTGACGTATTGAGCTATGATAGCACACTTTGCACATGCATACAACTTGGCATGTCATTTATGCCAGTCCAGGAGTATGAAACTTGATATTCATTGACCATTTTCATGTATTCTTGTATATATGCTTTCTGTGTGATATGATCTGAACTGGTAGCCTGTGACCACATCGGGCGGATTGTGATTGTTGGCACGTGAGTGTCCATGCGGTTGATATTATTGGCACATAAGTTGTCCGTGTAGCACATGAGTTGTCAGTGCCGTCACGACCCCAATTTCCCTCCGTAGGATGTCGTGATGGCACATAGTCTTTAAGACTAGGTAAGCCTAACAATTTGCGGAATAACTGAATATAAAACTGAACTCAAATCTCAACACATGAAATATAATACGAACTGAGATTCAATTAATTTACAACTCCCAAAACCCGGTAGAAACAAGTCACAAGCTTGTAAGAGAAATTTCGTGTCTCTATACACCAGAGTCTAAACAGAATAAGGAAAATAACATAGTAAGGATAGATGGGGACTCCGAGCTCTGCGAACGCTGGCAGATATACCTTCAAGTCTCCATATACAGTCCAGCTCACTGGTATGTAGCCTGATAGGAAGAACATGGATCTGCACAAAAAGATGTGCAGAAGTGCGGTATGCGTCTACTACGATGGTACCTAGTAAGTGCCAAGCCTAACCTCAGTAGAGTAGTGACGAGGTCAGGTCAGGGCCCTACTGGAATAAAAGGTAATGAGGCAAAAAATATAATAATACAATGAAGTAACAGAGAAATGAACAACGAGAAATTTCAGAAAGGTAACAGCACATCAAATAGAGGAAAACAACAGGGGCGCTCCTGAGGTATCGCCTCGTAGTCCCAAATGTAAATACACAACAGGAGGATCTCCCAAGGTACCGATTCATAGCCCCAAAAGTAAATATGCAATAGGGGATCTCCTAAGGTATCGCCTCGTAGTCTCAAAAATAAATATGCAACAGGGGATCTCCCGAGGTACCGCCTCGTAGTCCCAAAAGGAAATACACGATAGGGGGATCTCCTGAGGTACCACCTCATAGTCCCAAAAGTAAATACACATCTCATAACCTATGGAACAACGAACTTACAACAAGGAATCATATAGTTAAATACTGAATACAAGATCACAGAAATAAGTAATTCAACTAAGCATGTTTCACAAATTTTATGTAAAAGTTAAGACACGTAGACATGCGATACTAGGCTAAACATGACAGCTACACATGCTAAGGCAACTAAGTTAAGGAATCTAAAAGAAGACTACTCAGCAAGAACCAGAATTTCCACAATTAGCCTGTGTACGCACTCGTCACCTTGCGTACACGACGCTCACATATTATAAATTGTTACAACAGTAATAAATCCTAAGGGGATTTCCCACACACAAGGTTAGACAAGTCACTTACCTCGAACCAAACTCAATCAATCGATAAGAATGCCTTTCCCTCGACTTACCGACTCCGAACAGTCCAAATCTAGCCAAAAGCAATTACATGCCATGAATACAACTACAAGAAACTAATTTAAATAATAAATCTACGACTTTAGCAAAGAATCGAAAATCGCCCCAAATGGTTGACCCCGACTTACGTCTCAGAATCGGGTAAAAGTCACAAAATATGAATGCCCATTCGATATTGAGTTCACCCATACCAAAATTACTCAAATCCGATACAAAATTCTTGATCTAAACCTCAAAATTCGGCCTAAGGATTTTTCCACCCTTTTCACTAATTTATCAACCCAAATCCTTAAGTAAATGAAGAATAAATGATATCTTACTGGAAATAAATCAAAAACAAGTCCAGAATCCTTACCCAAATATTTTCTATGAAAAACCCTTGAACCTTTTGCCTCACCCCGAGCTCTCTTGTTTCAAAAATGAAGAATAAAATAAAAAAACTCGGAATTGGCCCTTTTCTGCCTAGCGATTTCACTTGTGCGAGGCTCCGCACGTGCGGAAATCCCATCGCAGGTGCGGCCATTACTTGGGCCACAACATTTTGCTTCTGCGGCACTCTAAGCGCTCATGTGCATGTGATTTAGTCAATAGACAGTCGCATCTATGCTCTCACTTCTGCGGCCAAGGAGCACTTCTACGCATGCGCTCCTGCAGACCTCGTCCGCATCAGCGATCAACAGGCCTCCCTAGTCTTTCCGCTTCTGCGCTCATTCTTCCGCAGAAGCAACTCGGCTTCTGCGGCATTCACGTCGCACCTGTGACCACAGGGCACTTCCTCCAGCCCCGCATCTACACCCAATTGCTCGCTTCTGGGAGCTCGCATTTGTGGTCAATCTTGCGTAGGTACGATTGCACCAGAACTCGTGCACTTTCGCCATTCTTACAAGTCCAAATTTAGTCTGTTAACCACCCGTAATCCACTCGAAGCCCCCGAGACCTCAACCAAATATACCCATCAGTCCTAAAATATCATACAAACTTAGTTGAGCTTTCAAATTGCATCAAAGAACGCTAAAATACGAATCGCGCATTGATTGAAGCCTGATGAACTTTAAAACTCCAAACTTCTATATCCGATGCCAAAACCTATCAAATCAAGTATGATTGACCTAAACTTTTGCACACAAGTCATAATTGATATTACAGACCTACTCCCACATTTGGGGAATTAGAATTCGACCCCGATATCAAAAGTCTACTCCCGGTCAAACTTCCCAAAAGTTATCCAATTTCCAACTTTCGCCAATAGACGCTGAAATTACCTACGGACCTTCAAATCAACATTCGGACACGCTCCTAAGACTAAAATCATCATACGAACCTGTTGGAACATTCAAATCTTGATTCTGAGGTCATTTACTCAAAATTCAAACTTAGTCAATTCTCCCAACTTAAAGCTTCCGAAATTAAAATTTTTCTTTTCAAATCCACTCCGAACTTCCCGAATTTCAACTCCGACCACATGCACAATCATATTACCTGAAGTGAAGCTACTCAAGGCCTCAAACCATTGAACGATGCGCTAGAGCTCAAAATGACCGGTCGGGTCGTTACAAGTGCGAATCCAAATATTGATACTATTGGCACGTGAGTTGTCCGTGCAACACGTGAGTTGTCCGTGCAGTTGATATTATTAGAATGTGAGTTGTCCGTGCAGCACATGAGTTATCCGTGAAACACATGAGTAGTCCGTGCAGCGTGTGGATATGGATCCATCACCCTAAGGTCACCCTCTCATGTTCATTTATTGATTGTGTACATGCGGATATTGAGGAAAATTGATCACTAGTTTGGTACTGTTATGGAAATTCTTAGGAAAAGCTGGCTAGGTTTTGATTTGGTTATTGCATTACATCTTTACTTGAAACTTCCTTGATTGCTATCTGCTTTAATTACATATCTTTCTTATATGATGGATTTCGACTGAGCAGAGTACGTTAAGTAATTGTGTGTACCAAAGTGGTTCTTTCTGTGATTCATGATCTGATCCAATTATTGGTCTGTACTTGTTGCATTTAAGAATTGTAAAGGTGATTAGCGAGTATCATTTATAATTCTTGCTTCTATTACCTCACCGAGGTTAGTTATGATACTTGCTGAGTATATATGGTCAGTTGTACTCATACTACACTCTACACTTAATTGTACAGATCCAGGTATCAGACCGAATTGTGGCTAGCTGTGAGGTGTTGTTGTTAGCATTTTAGAGAGACAAGGTAGAGTTGCATCCCGACCGCGTCTCTTTTTCTTTTGTACTATTATTTCTACTCAGACAGTATCATTATTTTATATTCCAGACGTGTACTTTTGGTTAGAGCTCACGATACAATATTACTAGTTCTGGGGAGTTATTGTGTTTTGACGTTGTTGTTTTTCTTAATGTCATTAGACTTGTACTATTTCATTGCTATTTATGCTATTACGTGTCACGACCCAAATTCCATAACAGGCCGTGATGGCACCCAATAATATTGTTAGGCAAGCCAACATGTGAATCTCCAACTTAATTATCCATTTTAACTTTTAAAATAGAAATTTCATTAGATAAGTTGAATTTAATCTAGAACACATGAAAACATACGTACTTCTTTATCCAAATACTGTGTATGGATAATACATAAAGCAAAATGATAAAAATAATAAGTACAATTATGAATTTCAACTAGAGGCCCCTAAAAAACGGTGTCAGAAGTGCATGAGCAATCTAGAGAATATACAAAACTACTAAAACTACTGTCTGAAATGATATAAAAAGAAACAATAAATAAGATAAGAGGGATACTCTGGGTGCTGTAGATCGAAACATGGAAGGCAGCTCACCACTAAGTCTCAGTGTGATGCGTCTACACCCCCGTATGACCACTGGAAGTACTTGTCTTAGTACCTACACAATTAGTACAGAAGTGTAGCATAAGTACGTAAATCAACTCATACTCAGTAAGTATCTAGTCTAACCTTGAAGAAGCGATGACGAGGGGTCGACATGACACTTACTAGTGGTCAAATAATAAAATACATAAAGTAGACATGTATGAAACACAACAAGTAACAACGAAACAGATAAGCTTTAATAATAAACTTCCAAACATGGATTGTTACGAAATCACTAAAATGTCATAATTGACCTTGAAGGCACAAAATCAATTGATATCAACACAAAATCAAATCTCAAGTGTTGTGCACGAGTCTGCCGAGGTGAACGGCCCGATCCCATAAAAATAGTGTTACACAATATTGCGAGGCGAATAACCCGATCCCATAAGAATAACTCACAATACTGCCGAGGCAAACGACTCGATCCCATAAGAGTAATTTACAACACTACCGAGGTGAACGACCTGATCCCATAAGAATAGTTAACAACACTACCTAGGCAAACAGACCGATCCCATTAGAATAGTTTGTGATCCTACCAGGGCGAACTGCTCGATCCCACAAGAATAAAGAAACTCTCTCACTCACGAAAATACATGCAAGTCAAAAACACACGGACTACTATTCATAAATATTTCACAATTTCCAAAGTAAGAGGCTCAGTCAGTATTTTTATTCTAGTCTCAAACTCAGTCATAAATTTAAGGAATCAAACAAACAGGATTTATTCAATAACATATTTATAGCATAATGTGTATCTAATTCTACCAGGACATAAGCATGAATCTAGCTACTTACGGACTCTCGTCACATCGTGCATATTTATAACCCACAACAAGTATCACACAACAATTAATACATCTACATGGATAATTCCCTCTTACAATATTAGGCAAGAGACTTACCTCGCTTCCAAGCTCACTACTCAGCTCTTAAACCTCATTTGTAGCTTCCAATCGATGCCGAGCAATCTAAAACTAGTCAAAGGTCATACAATCTAATCAATGTATGCCCAAAAGTTCATAATTTAACTATTAAAGTAATTTTCCAACCCAATTCTGAAAGACCATAAAAGTCACCCCCGAGCCCACGTGCTCAGATTTCGAAAATGTTTGAAGATAAACGTTACCCACAACCTTACGAACTCAAATATATAATATTTTTCCTATTCCATAATCATCTTTTCACCACTTCAGGTATGTCTCTATACACGTTCAAGGACGAACGATTGTTTTAAGAGGAGGATGTAACGACTCAGCCGGTCGTTTTGAGAGTTATAGCCCCGATCCCCTATTTAATGCTTTCCCTGTATCGTTTTCTACTTATGTGACTTGCCTGGAGGTTGTTGTTGTGGTTTCGGAGTGAATTTGGGGCACTTAGTCCCTAAACAGAAGCTTAGGTCTTAGGATTTTGACCGTAGTCATGACTGTGTGAAGAGGACTCAGGGATGGAGTTTCGTCGGTTCTGTTAGTTTTGTTGATTGATTTTGGACTTAGGAGTGTGTACGGATTGTGTTTTGGAGGTATGTAGCTGATTTAGGCGTGAATTGGCGAAAGTCGAATTTATGGAGATTTTGATTGGTAGTGGACCTTTTGATATCAGGGTAGGATTCTGATTCTGAAGGTTGTAGTAGGTCCGTAATGTCAATTATGACTTGTGTGCAAAATTTGAGGTCAATTGGACGCGATTTGATAGGTTTCGGCATCGGTTGTAAAAGTTTGAAGTTTCAAAGTTCATTAAGTTTGAATTGGAGGGTGATTCATGTTTTTAGCATTATTTGATATGATTTGAGGGTTTGACTAAGTTCATATGGTGTGTTAGGACATGTTGGTATGTTTGGTTGTGGTCCCGGGGGCCTCGGGTGTATTCCGGATGCTTAACGGATCGAACATTGGACTTATGTATTTGCTGAAGTTTCTGGTTTTTTGGTATTTTCGCACCTGGGATGGGGAGACCGCAGGTGTGGAATCGCACTTGCGGATGAAGGAGCACAGATGTGGTATTTGTCAGCCCAAGATGGGTTCGTAGGTACGAAGGTAATTGCGCAGAAGCGGCCTCGCTTCTGCGGATGGTCTGTGTGCAGGAGCGGTGAGGGTCGCATGTGCAGTTCCTTGGTCACAAAAGTGCATCCGTAGGTGCGACGCTTCTCTCGCACATGCGAACCCATGGAACATAAGTTAAGTCTGCACCTGCGATGGAATTTCTGCAGGTGCGGCATCGCATGTGCGATTATAGGCCTGCAGATGCAAACTCGGTGGGCAAAAAAGGCCAAGTTCGAGGGTTTTATCCAATTTTCAATTTTGGGACTTTGAGAGCTCGGAAGCTTTTGGGTACCGATTCTTAACCCATTTATGGTTATATTCCACTAATCTATCATTAATTTCATTCTTTAATTTCGGATTTGGGTTGAAAGATTTGGGAAAAATGGGAGAAGTTCTTCAAATAAATTTTTGAGTTTTGATTCAAATTTTGATATCGAATTTGGATAATATTTGTACGAGTGAACTCGTAAGTAAATGGGTGTTCATATGTTGTGACTTTTACTCGATTTCGAGACGTGGCCCCGGGTCGACGTTTTGGGGCAATTTTCTAATTTCTTGCTTTAGCTTTGATTTTGTTAATTAGATTAGTTTCTTATAGTTTTATTTATGGTATGTAGTTGATTTTGACTAGATTTGGGCCATTCGGAGTCGGATATTCATGGAAAAGGCATTGTTACCGATTGATTGAGCTTAGTTTGAGGTAAGTGGCTTACCTAAACTT
>AWOL01S0003890.1:132983-144808 GCA_000715115.1 Nicotiana otophora | reverse complement strand
TGTGTGTGTGTGTGTGTGTGTATGTGTGTGTGTGTGTGTGTGTGTGTGTGTGTGCGCTCCGGTTGAGGGGGAATTTGCTAATTAAGAGTTTGAGTTTATTGTAAGGAGGATAATTGTACCACATGTTTATACTTGTTTATTTCATTTATTTTCCCTGCCTCATATTTGTTCACCTCCTTACTATACCTGATATTATTGGACCACTAGTGAGTGTCGATGTCGACCCCTCGTCACTACTACTCCGGGGCTAGGCTAGATACTTACTAGGTACACGTGAATTTACGAACTCATGCTATACTTGCCGCACATTTTTGTGCAAGTACCTTTATGTCCGGTGGTCCTTTAGGCACGGAGGCACGGATGATGCGGGGGACTTGCCATGAGTTGCATTTCAGGTTACGATCCACAGCCAGCAGAGTCTCCTCCACAGTTATTTGTATTTTTCATGTCCTATTTGTATTCAGAGAGATGCTGTATGTTATTTTACTTCCTAGTTGATTCTCATGCACTCGTCACACCGGGTTTTGGGGATGCTTTTGAGTTGTTTTGTATTAAAGTTGTAAACATATTTCCACTCACTTGTAAATTTCATCTCTTACATATTAATTCAAAGAAATTATGATTTCAAAAGTACTAAAATGAGTAATAAAGTTAATTATTTAATTGTTTGCTTGCCTGACAGCACCGTTAGGCGCGACCACGACCTTTAATGGATTTTGGGTCGCGACAACATGGTATCAGAGCATTAGGTTCACTTCGGTCTCATGAGTCATGAGCAAGTCTAGTAGAGTCTTGCGGATCAGTACGAAGACGTCTGTACTTATCTCTGAGAGGATACAGGGCTGTTAGGAGCATTTCCCTTATTGATTCCTTTATCGTGCAGTTTGATTCCATTAAGGCTTTTGCCTTTATTTTCTTCCTACTCATTCTTACACGATGTTGAGCGCTCGTGTCAATTGGGCATCGAATAGTTTCAGTGGTACTACAGACGTGGAGCAGGATGTTCCTCCTTGCGCGTTCAAATAAGTTATTATTGTTTTCTTGCGAAAGGAGGTTTTGTCATTTCAGCTCAGTATCGGTAATTCCTACAGTTTTGAGGCTATGCACGGTGTTGGTGTAATGGTAGGGTGCTCGTTTATTTGTCGACGCAATGAATGACTTGGAAGGAGATTTATCTCAGTGTGTGATTCAGAGGTTCAATATTTGATTCTAGCAAAGAAAAAGAAATCAGACTATGAATGTGCAGGTTAGCTTGGTGGAGTAACGAGACTTGGTATTTTCGAGCGTGGTGGAATTTTCATTATGATAAAGCATCGTCGTCCTTATTTAAATGCATTACGGTTTGTCGGTGTTATGATCTTCTCTGATTCAGAGTAGGGTATTGTGAAATGGTGCTTGAGGGACGGTTGTCAGATAGCCATATGCAGCAGTTCAAGATCGAATGGGTAATTCCAATGTTGATGGCTCGAAAAATATGATATTTTACGAGACTTAGAATTGGTAGTAATTTATTAGTTCAGGTTCTACAGAGATGGATTTTGATTTGATACAACATTTGGGTAACGAAGAATGAGGAAGGATATGGGGAGGTGTCTTGCGGTGGTTAATTTACTAGTAGGCCAAGTATGAGAAGCGGAAGCGGGGAAATTGCTTAAAGGAGATGGTTTGACCGAAGTGGGAGAGGCAGAGTAGCATATGGATTTGGTGGTGGAATAGCCACGTACCTTAAAAAAGTGTAGAACAGTTTGGGAATCATGATGGAAGTTGATTTGGTATACGTATTTTCCTGAAATAATGGTTACCGAACGGAGAAAAAGTGAATAAGGCAGAAAGGAGTTTGCTTGGGATGAAGAGGGGTATGATGATTTGACTATCGTTACAGATGCGGTATGACTCGAGTTCAGATGATATTGTTGAACTCTCAGTTGATGTTAGTGAGGAAGGAAGGAACCTATACAGCATCGTAGAAAGAGGTCGGATAGGAGATCGTGGCTAATGATTCAGAATGTTCATGACGAGATTTAACAAAGCACTTAGAGAAATTTGGCGGGATAATGAAGCGAGATCATGCTAATCGAGAAGAAGGCATCATTGTGGGCTCAATATTTTATGATTATAGCTTAAAGCTAAATGGTGGAGCCCCACCATCCACTATTGGATCGAGTGGTTGTCGGCTTGTGCAGCTTATGGTTATCGGTGCATTGGTGGATTATTTGTGACTAATAAAAGGAAACATCAGGGGTAATTCGATTAGAGAAATTGATAAATGTGTGCTATGTTGCGCCATATCGATTGAGGTGCAGGATTTGGGAAGTCTCCGAGTTTATGCTTCTTGTAGATGTAATGTACAAGGAAACGAATTCAGCTGGTTACTTCTTGGAGAGTGTGTTCATGTGCTAGCAGAGCATTGAAGTTGGCTACATTCGAGATCAGGTCAGAGTGGGTGACTCTTCACAACGGTTCAGTGAGTTCAAGATTTTAAGTCTGGTACTTAAGGATTTTGGATCCGTTGTATGGTTAAGGATCGAGTTCGGCAGCGGATTGCTAATGGGACTTGAAGTGTTCTATGTTATTACCGGGTAAGCGATGTAGTATTAGGGAAAAGGAAGAAACAGTTCCGGAAATTGTGGGAAGTCTTGTGTCATGGGTATACCAGTTGGAGACGCCATTGTGCACATGATGAAGGTATGAGGTGTTTTATGGGTATTGAGATGATGTAGTCTCACGATTTGAGTCACTCAAGATGAGTTGAGGGCGGATTTAGTTCATTGTGCTTTGATTGGAGCTGTTATTAATTCCAAGGCAAGTCAAGAGTAAATTTAAAGGAATTGGGTCGGTTAGTAATGGTTGAATCTGCATGACTGTGGCGATGATTAGCTCCTTCAGCGTGAAGCCATACAGGTGGTTTGTGGTTGTATGCGTGGCTTTGTGCGTCACCACAAGTTGTTTGAATTGGGAGAGTATTTGATTCAAATGGCTTCGAGGTGTAATGGATCTCTAGAAGAGTTGCAATGGTTTAGACCACAGCTTGAGGTTTGTATTTTCTGCGGGCTGTGGTCCAGTTGCATGTTGCATTGATCCTTCTGAAATGAGATGAATGAAGGGTTTTCTAGCCAATGAACTGTTCGTTCTACTAGTAGTTCAGGAGTTATGATGAATTCTAGTATTTTCTCATAGCGGCATTTTAAGTGCAAGGCCCAACATGGAAAAATTGAGTTAAGGATCAAGGTTGCGATCCGGTGTTGTCAAAAATGTCACAGGCTCGGATGAGTAGGGAAGAATTCAGATGTTTAGAGTAAGCATGCATTATCTTAGTGCCACCGGAGAATGGTGTTCGGTGGAAGAGGCATTGTGTATTGGTTTGCAGATTGTGAATTACCTTACAGATTAGCACGGTGGTGGTATGGGAATGCAGCCGTTGCCACATGGTGCGGAATGGTTTGGGAGCATACCCCACTAGGAGATTTGTATCGGAGTGGCGTGGTAGTCACTTGACTGTTATAGATTGAAACTAAGTATGGAGATTTTGGTGATGCCCCTAACGTGTGAGTTTATGCCAGAGAGGCGTTCTATTCCGTGGGTTGTGGACTGCATGATGTTTGTTCCAGATTTAATGGTTGTTATTGCGTGTCATGGAAAAAGGTTATTGTGGATCTTTGGAAGGATATTGGCCCAGTGTGATACGATCAGAATCGGTATGAGGTTCCGTGTACCTTATAGTGTAATGTGAGCAGAATGGCTCTCGAGATGTAGGTCATTATCGTGCCTTAGTTGTGCTTGCATTTCGTAGCGTGTGGTGCTATCCGTCTCCCCGGTATTTGTATTATACACTTGGCGTGCTTGTGGTCGATATTCGGGTATATACTATTTGGATCAGGTTGCGCGCCGCAACAGTGTCATGTCGGATCGGGTTGCATGCCGCAACAGTGAGATGTTGAGTATGATTTCATATATTGGTTTCTATGTATTTTGTTTCTCATTCACTGAGGAGAGTTCATAGCGTCTGTTCGACCGTGTTATTCATTACTCGGGCTGGGTAATTCCCGGTGAGAGATCATTTTTCCTTATGAGTCATATTCGAGTTCGTAGCTTATTGGCGCGTTGTGGGCGTCATATGAGACTTTTGGTAGTGTCTGAGGTGGCTTGTTGCCAGGGCAGTTTGTATTGGGTGAGACGCGACTATTGGGCCTGGAATCAGTGCAATCGGACTTATATAAGGTATATTAAAGAGCAAATATCATCATTTAGTTCAGAATGGTGTAATGGTTCTTGTCCGGGGGAGAGACTTAATGATTTGTTGATTTGACAGGTGGTTATGAGTTTCTACATGACTCTTTTGTCATGAAGGTAATGTGAGAATTGGAACATGACTTATATACGTCATGAGATGTATCGCGGGCAACGAACTTGTGAAATTTCAGCTATTGTAGTCGGAGGATGTCATTATGGGCAACTGACTTATATGGGTGCATGGTGCGATTATAGCACAAGTGCACAATCATATTTCAGTACAGTGTGGGGTGATTGATACAGTGTTGGTATGTTAGGATCAGGTATTATAAAGAAATTCGGAGGTTGAAATTTGGTTCTAAGGCCTATTGATTGAATAAAAAGGAAGACTTACAGTCTGGCTCGAGCCGAGGTGCCGAACTGGGATTGTGATGGCACGAGTAGGTGCACAAGGTGTTAAACAGTAATTTTGGACAACTCCAAAGCAATTCTTGACACATTCGAGGACGAACCTATGTTTAAGTGGGAGAGAATGTAACTATCCGACCGGTCGTTTGAGACATGGCGTGTCATTCGGCGGTTTGAGGCCTTGAGTAACTTCATTTCAGGTATTATGACTTGTACGTCTGGTCGGAATCAAATTTTGGGAGGTTTGGAGTTGATTTGAGAAGACAATTCTAAATTCAGAAGCTTTAAGTTGGAAGAATTGACTAAGGTTTGGAGTTTTAGTAAACGACCTCGGAATCAAGATTTGAAGGTTCCAATAGTTCCGTATGATGATTTTGGACTTGAGCGTATGTTCGGGTAGAGTATCGGGTGGCTCGGGAGTATTTCGGCGCCTATTACTGAAGGTTGGCAGTTTTGAAAGCTTAAGCATTTCTTAATTTTTGAGTTGAAGCGTATTTTGATGTTATCGATGTCCGTTTGGGATTCTGAGCCTGGGAATAGCATCGCATCGTGATTCTGGTCTTAGGGGCGCGTCCGAATGTGGATTTGGAGGTCCGTAGGTCATTTCGGGGTCATTTAGCGAAAGTTGGAAAATTGAAGATTTTGGGGAAGTTTGACCGGCAGTGGACCTTTTGATATCGGGATCGGATTCCGATTCCGGAAGTGGGAGTAGGTTTGTAATGTCAATTATGACTTGTGTGCAAATTTCGAGGTCAATCGGATTTGATTTGATAGGTTTCGACGTCGAATGCAGAAGTTTGAAGTTCTAAAGTTCATAAAGCTTGCATTTGGGTGCGATTCATGGTTTTGATGTTGTTTGGTGTGATTTGAGGCCTCAAGCAGGTTCGTGTTATGTATTGGGACTGGTTGGTACTATTGGATGGGATCACGGGGGCCTCGGGTGTGATTCGGGATGGTTCAGGACCAAGTTTGGGTATTTTGATGCTGCTGGTTGCTGGTTCTGGTGTTGTTCTTCGCGTTCACGAGGAGCCTCTCACGTTCGTGAAGAATGATTTTGCTGCTGAGACTTTGTTCTTCGCGTTCCCGAAGAAGTAATTTTTGATGTCCGTCGTCTGATTTCGGAAGCTTAAATCTCTCAATCTATAACGAATCTGGAGATGATCTACAATTAAAAATTGTAACCCTTGGTGTCTAGTTTCCAGATAGTTAAACCATTTGTCATTTGTAGTTGTGTACAAAAAGTTATGGTGGACAAAGTACAGACTGTTCATAAGAGTTTGGAAATCTCTACTGCACAGGGCTGATTTTGGAAGCTTATATCTTGCAATCTACAATGAATTGGGAGATGATCAACATATGAAAGATATAGTCCTTGATGTCTAGTTTCCAGAAAGTTAAACCATTTATTATTTGGAGTTTTGTAAAAAACGTTATGATTATTATGCTATAGGCTATCTGAGAAGAGTTTGAAAATGGCTTTTGAGAATTTTGTTCATCGCGAACGCGATGGGGGGCTCGCAAACACGAAGAAGGTCGCCTGGGCAGTGTATAAGTTTGCAAAAATGGGTTTGGATCATTTCATCTCATTTCCTCCATGGGAGCCGACCTAGGAGTGCTTTTGAAGCTCCGTCTTCATCATCTATGTCAAGGTAAGTGATTCCTAACTATTGCAAGTTAAATACTTGGATTATATATAGATTTTAACATGGAAATTCATGGAAAGATTGTGGAAAATTTGAGGTTTTGGTAGAAAACCTAAAAATTGATATTTTTTATTTTGACCACGAATTGGGCATGGAGTTGAGAATAAATCATATATTTGAGTTAGTAATATTATGGGTAATGTTTATCTTCGAAAGTTTTAGGAATTCGGGCACGTGGGCCCGAGGGTTGCTTTATCGGCTTTTTCGAACGTAGTTGGGAATTTTTTTAAATTGATTTATTATGAGTATTAGAGTGTATCTTTATTGGTTTACACATTTTTTGATTAGTTTTGGAGCGACGGGCATCGGTTTGAGGTATTAGAGGGCTTTGGAGCCGGTTATAGAATTTCGGAGTTAGGTAAGTCTCCTGTCTAACTGTGTGAAGGGGAAACTACCCCTAGGTGATATATTTAATATGTGCAACGTATTGTGGGGACTACGGACGCACAAGGTGGCGAGAGTCCGTACGTAGTTTGATTCATGTTATTGTCCGGGTAGACTTAGGTTCACATCATGCTATAGCTATACTATTTGAGCAGTCTCTCGCCTATTAAACTCCTCTGTTTTACATTGCTACTTGAGACTAGAATTGCTTTTGTAGAGACTTCACGAGTTCATGATTAGTCACCGAATAATGTTACTCCCCTTACGGCATGTTTTCAGGATATATATATGTTTCATTCAAAAGTTTCTGTTAAAGAAATTACAACTCACACATTTATTCATGATGGGGTCAAAGACCCGTCAAAGCCTCTTATTCTAATGGAATCGGGCCATTCGCCTTGGCAGGATTATGTATTTCAGTTTTTATGGGATCGGGTCGTTCGTCTCAGTAGGACTTATGTACCACACTCTCATGGGAGCGGGTCGTTCGCCTCGGCAGTTTAATAGATGCATCTATGGTTCGTGTCGTTCGACCCTCTACAATGCACAATTTAAATTCTTATGTTGGATCGGGCCGTACGCCTCAGCATTTGTATAAAAATATCCTAATGGAATCGTGCGTAATATTTGGCAAGAAGCCAGAGTATCTGTGAGTTTTTTCCTGATTCGAATTATAACAACCTATTTGGCGAGGTCCATTATATATAAATATGCTCCGGTTGAGGAGGAATTTGCTAATTAAGAGCTTGCGTTTATTGTAAGGAGGATAATTGTACCACATGTTTACACTAGTTTATTTCATTTATTTACTCTGCCTCATATGTGTTCACCTCCTTACTGTACCTGATATTATTAGACCACTACTGACTGTCGATGTCGACCCCTCATCACTACTCTTCCGGGGTTAGACTAGATACTTACTAGGTACATGTGGATTTACGTACTTATACTACACTTGCTGCATATTTTTGTGCAGGTACCTTTATGTCCGGTGGTCCTTTGGGCACGGAGGCACGGATGATGCGGGGGACTTGCCGCGAGCTGCATTTTAGGTTACGATCCGTAGCCAGCAGAATCTCCTCCAGAGTTATTTGTAGTTTTCTTGTCTTATTTGTATTCCAGACAGATGTTGTATTTTATTTTACTTCCTAGTTGATACTCATGCACCCGTGACACCGGGTTTTGGGGATGCTTTTAAGTTGTTCTGTATTAAAGTTGTAAAAATATTGCCACTAACTTGTAAATTTCATCTATTAAATATTAATCGAAGGAAATTATGATTTCAAAAGTACTAAAATGAGTAATAAAGTTAATTATTTAATTGTTGGCTTGCCTGATAGCAGCGTTAGGCGCCACCACGACCTTTAATGGATTTTGGATCGTAAAAAAGAGTACACATATCATGTAATACACATTTAGAGGTGCCTTATTATAAATCCTAATGGGAAAACCCAATTAGAACTAAACCTTGATTAAGGGAAAAAGTGTAAAATGCATATTTTAATTCTCTAATAAAAATATTATTTGATATCTCGAAGACGACATATTCCAACCTGGTATATCAGCTTCTCCAATATTGAGGGTGACAATACCTTTGTGAACAGATCCATCATATTGTCACTCGAATTGTTTTGAATATCTTTTTACCATTATTTTGAAGATCATGTTTAGAAATAGTTTCCAGTGAAATATGTTTTTTCTATTTCGTCTTCAATATTTCATCATTTTCGTTAGATTATGTGCATTGTTGATACTCAATTTTGCCCTCGAGACTTTCATTTAGCCTGTGTGGGTTGGTATATTTTACAATATATTTTTATGTATCTTTTGAATAATATTTATAGAATATTATCACGATCCAAAATCAACCTAGCCGTGATGGTACCTAACCCAACCTAACCCACTAGGTAAACAATTAACAGTCAACACAACTCAAATCGAAACAATAAAAATCAATAACTAAAATAACTGAGTTTCTATACAATAATCCAAGAATTGGTAGTACAAGTCATGAACCACTAAGACATATATTTAGAAGCTGCTATGAAAATAAATACAACATCTGTTTGAAATATACATAAACATAATTCGAATCTAAAACTACCAACGACAAGTGGTAGTTATGTCCGGGCAGCAGGTACTTCTTCAATGCCAGCTCCCGCCATACATAGCAACATCATCTCCAAGTTTTGCATGCAAGGTGTAGAAGTATAGTATGAGTACAACCGACCCCATGTACTCAATAAGTAATAAACCTAACCTCAGGTTGAAAGCAGTGACGAGCTCAGAACTTTCAACAACAGATAAGACATTTCATTTACCAGTTAGCATGAGGAAAATAGATCTATATTCCTACATGTCAAATCATAACACCATGTTGACATCTAGCATGAGCAAAATATATCTCTATGCCTATATGTCAAGTATACATCTCAAGTCAATAATATCACAATAAAATCATCAAGTACACTCACACGCACCACATTCAATGTGGCTGGCTCAAATTACCCTTACCATCGCACACAATCTATCAGCATTGTATGGATGCCTAGCACAAATTTCCCTCACCAAAGCACGTGTATATCATTGTGCCTGCGCTCACTGTAATATCAGACTCTGGAGGAGCGAATCCTGGCTCTAGCACCAATCAATAGTCAATATGACCTGTTGCGGCATGCAACCCGATCCAAATAACAATCCTTTGCAGCGTGAAACCCAATCCAAATATCAATTCATTGCGGCGTGCAACCCGATCCAAATAACAATCCGTTGCGGCGTGCAAACTAATCCAAACGATAATCTGTTGCGACATGCAACCCGATCAAAATATCAATCCATTGTGGCGTGCAACCCAATCCAAATTTAACTCACAACAAGACTTTGTGGCCCAAATCAGTCATCAATCCGATCAAGTTTCCATATGCCAACATATCACAGAAATATAATCAAATTACACAATGTGGAATATCACAAAGTGCCACAAATTTAGCTCAAACTTGTATCATGTACAAGGACACCTATAACATGTGAGACATCATATCAGAAGTGCATGGAGATAGAGATATACATGCAGATATAGATATCATGACTGGAAAGTATGATTATGGCTATGGACAATAGCTCAACATGGCATAAATGGCCCTATCATGTCTCAAATAATTAAACAGATATCCTAATCATTATTTCTAGCATGAATAATAGCTCACGTAGTCATATAAGTGGAGAAAACATGATATCAACTACGTATGATAACAAAACTAGGAAAAACTTGATCGCTAGTAAGAAAGTTGATGTGCGCTAATTATATTATTTTATGTGCATGCAAGGGCTATTATAAGAATGATATCAATTGATCTTGATAATATATGTATGAAGTGTACTAAGAATGGTTTATGGTCTAAGAAGGTCCCCAAGGCTAAGGAAAGTTGAAAATTTCATGATAGAATAAAGTTTCAAGTGACTTCGCACAAGATCTAACTTCAAACAAGAATTCCTCTCTTTATATGAAGAGTTATATGGTGTAATACCTATCAAATTAAATCCATTTGAGTCTAGTTTCCAACTCTTCAAACCTTTCATTATTTGAATATTCCTACAAGACGTTATGACCAAATTACCAAAGGCTGGAAATATGCGATTCTGCGATCGCAGAACCATTATGCGATCGGAGAAGTAGTTATGCGACCGCAAAATGGTTGCAAACCTTTCCAGTGAAGCCCATGTTTGGGCATCGAGTTTTCCATGCATTTTGCGACCTGCATACCTATTCTGTGGTCAATTATGCGACCGCATACCTGCTTTCGGAGGGTTAATTTTTCTATTTTCATAACCTGACCCCATTTTGATAAATAGCCTTTGGGGCTTATTTTGGGGTGTTTTTATGAGGGCTTTAGATAGAGGTAAGAGAATTTTATAGAGAGAAGGAGGGATCCTAACATTATAGTCATCCAATCTTTCACCAATCTTCAAGAATCAAGGAAGCTAATCACAAGATCTTAATCATGTCGCTTTGAGTTTATACAAGGTTATATGTATAATGATGTGTTATGAACCCTATGGATGGTCTATGAAACGCACAGGTGTATTGTGTAAGTAAACACTTTGAACGGTATATGAAACACACAAGTGTATTATGTAAGTAAACACTCTGAACGGCCTATGAAACGCAGAGGTGTATTGTGTAAGTAAACACTGTGAACGGTCTATGAAACGCACAGGTGTATTGTGTAAGTAAACACTTTGAACGGTATATGAAACACACAAGTGTATTATGTAAGTAAACACTCTGAACGGCCTATGAAACGCAGAGGTGTATTGTGTAAGTAAACACTGTGAACGGTCTATGAAACGCAAAAGTGTATTGTGAAAGTAAACATTGTGAACGGTCTATGAAATGCACAGGTATATTGTGTAAGCAAACACTGTGAACGGTCTATGAAACGCACAGGTGTATTGTCTAAGTAAACACTGTGAACAAACTATGAAACGCACAGGTGTATTGTGTAAGTAAACACTGTGAACGGTCTATGAAACGCACAGGTGTATTGTCTAAGTAAACACTGTGAACAAACTATGAAACGCACAGGTGTATTGTGTAAGTAAACACTGTGAACAGTCTATGAAACGCACAGGTGTATCGTATGGTATATGTGAATCATATGAACGTTCTATGAAACGTATAGGTGTATTGTGTATGGAATCCTATGAACGGTCTATGAAACGCATAGGTGTATAATAAGATATGGGAACAGTAGGGACGGTCTATGAAATGCATAGGGGTAAGATAAGAGAGGAATATGGACGGTCAAGTAAAACGCATTGTCAACGCAGACATTATGAGCCATTTTCATTGTCCTTGTTTGTACATGTTGTTTCAATTACTTTATATTATGTGTTCCGCGTATAGATCATATGGCTCACTTGACCCTAAAAGAAGCTTAGAATGATGCAAGTATAATAAGGCTTGATATTCCAACCTACTTGATGTTTTGGTATTGTTCGAGACTTTTATTGATTTTGTGATTATTCCTCCTTGTAATATTAATTGTTCTATTGAGAGGGTGTTTAGTTATACATACTAGTACTATTCGACAGTACTAA
>AWOL01S0003890.1:69081-132601 GCA_000715115.1 Nicotiana otophora | reverse complement strand
GTGTATTGTGTAAGTAAACACTGTGAACGGTCTATGAAACGCACATGTGTATTGTGTAAGTAAACACTGTGAACGGTCTATGAAACGCACAGGTGTATTGTCTAAGTAAACACTGTGAACAAACTATGAAACGCACAGGTGTATTGTGTAAGTAAACACTGTGAACAGTCTATGAAACGCACAGGTGTATCGTATGGTATATGTGAATCATATGAACGTTCTATGAAACGTATAGGTGTATTGTGTATGGAATCCTATGAACGGTCTATGAAACGCATAGGTGTATAATAAGATATGGGAACAGTAGGGACGGTCTATGAAATGCATAGGGGTAAGATAAGAGAGGAATATGGACGGTCAAGTAAAACGCATTGTCAACGCAGACATTATGAGCCATTTTCATTGTCCTTGTTTGTACATGTTGTTTCAATTACTTTATATTATGTGTTCCGCGTATAGATCATATGGCTCACTTGACCCTAAAAGAAGCTTAGAATGATGCAAGTATAATAAGGCTTGATATTCCAACCTACTTGATGTTTTGGTATTGTTCGAGACTTTTATTGATTTTGTGATTATTCCTCCTTGTAATATTAATTGTTCTATTGAGAGGGTGTTTAGTTATATATACTAGTACTATTCGACAGTACTAATATCCTTTTTTCCGGGGGCGCTGCATCTTTTAATGGATGCAGGTATACTTCTACAGGATGATATGGATCTTTGGTAGGGATCTTCTGTGCATCAGATTATGGTGAGCCTGCTACAATTCCAGTGGGCACTCGAGTCTAGTTGGTATTATGTACTTAGGTATCTATTGTCATAGAAGCTCCATGTACACCGTGGGTCATGCACTTAAGTTTTGAGTTTCGTCATGTATTTATGTTCACGGATATTTATGAAGCTATGTACCCATCACGAGTGAAAAAGAAACAAAAATAAAAATTTATCGGCCATTGAGCCAAATGTATTCAATATGAAAGTCATGATCTAATTATGTTTTGATAAATCATGCATGAGTTATGATGAGAGGTTGATATAACGTAGGCTTACTCGATTGGGTTCACTCGGTTGAGCGCTGGTTGCGCTCCTCGGTTTTGGGGCATGACAAACTTGGTATCAGAGCATGGTTAAGGAGTCCTAAGGTGTTATTGAGCTGTGTCAGTAGAGTACCTCTTATCAGTGTGTGACCGGCCACACTTTTAATAGGGAGGCTACAACGATATTTAGGAAATGTTTCTCTTCTGCTATCCTCGATCGTGCGTTATTGTTCCACGTTAGTCTCAGAGTTCCCTTGTTAATACCAAGGAATGTAGCATATTGTGCTACGAAATTTGAAAGGCATAAGGATTAAAGGAATGATGCACATGAAAGTCATAATGTATGAGTAACCCAATTGTCCTCGTAATGGAAGAAGAAAAAGCCAATGATACGACCAAAGGTAAGAGAGATCATAAAGTTGGCCTCGAGAGTCATATGGTGTTATGAAATCCTATGGAAGGTCTAGGAAACGCACAGGTGTATTGTGTAAGTAAACACTGTGAATGGTCTATGAAACGCACAGGTGTATTGTGTAAGTAAATATTGTGAACGGTCTATGAAACGCAGAGGTGTATTGTGTAAGTAAACACTCTGAACGGTCTATGAAATGCACAGGTGTATTGTGTAAATAAACACTGTGAATGATCTATGAAAGGCACAGGTGTATTGTGTAAGTTAACACTATGAACGGTCTATGAAATGCACAGGTGTATCGTATGATATATGTGAATCCTATGAACGGTCTATGAAACATATAGGTGTATTGTGTATAGAATCCTATAAATGGTCTATGAAATGCATTGGTGTATAATATGATATGTGAACACTAGGGACGGTCTATGAAATATATAGGGGTAAGATAGGAGAGGGATATGGACGGTCAAGTAAGACGCATTGTCAACGCAAACATTATGAGCCATTTTCATTGGCCTTGTTTGTACACGTTGTTTCAATTACTTTATATTATGTGTTTCGCGTATAGATCATATGGCTCAGTTGACCCTAAAAGAAGTTTAGAATGATGCAAGTATAATAAGGCTTGATATTTCAACCTACTTGATGTTTTGGTATTGTTCGAGACTTTCATTGATTTTGTGATTATTCCTCCTTGTAATATTAATTGTTCTATTGAGAGGGTGTTTAGTTATACATACTAGTACTATTCGACAGTACTAACGTCCCTTTTTCCGGGGGCGCTGCATCTTTTAATGGATGCAGGTATACTTCTACAGGATGATATGGATCTTTGGTAGGGATCTTCTGTGCATCAGATTATGGTGAGCCTGCTACAATTCCAGTGGGCACTCGAGTCTAGTTGGTATTATGTACTTAGGTATCTATTGTCATAGAAGCTCCATGTACACTGTGGGTCATGCACTTAAGTTTTGAGTTTCGTCATGTATTTATGTTCACGGATATTTATGAAGCTATGTACCCATCACGAGTGAAAAAGAAACAAAAATAAAAATTTATCGGCCATTGAGCCAAATGTATTCAATATGAAAGTCATGATCTAATTATGTTTTGATAAATCATGCATGAGTTATGATGAGAGGTTGATATAACGTAGGCTTACTCGATTGGGTTCACTCGGTTGAGCGCTGGTTGCGCTCCTCGGTTTTGGGGCATGACAAACTTGGTATCAGAGCATGGTTAAGGAGTCCTAAGGTGTTATTGAGCTGTGTCAGTAGAGTACCTCTTATCAGTGTGTGACCGGCCACACTTTTAATAGGGAGGCTACAACGATATTTAGGAAATGTTTCTCTTCTGCTATCCTCGATCGTGCGTTATTGTTCCACGTTAGTCTCAGAGTTCCCTTGTTAATACCAAGGAATGTAGCATATTGTGCTACGAAATTTGAAAGGCATAAGGATTAAAGGAATGATGCACATGAAAGTCATAATGTATGAGTAACCCAATTGTCCTCGTAATGGAAGAAGAAAAAGCCAATGATACGACCAAAGGTAAGAGAGATCATAAAGTTGGCCTCGAGAGTCATATGGTGTTATGAAATCCTATGGAAGGTCTAGGAAACGCACAGGTGTATTGTGTAAGTAAACACTGTGAATGGTCTATGAAACGCACAGGTGTATTGTGTAAGTAAATATTGTGAACGGTCTATGAAACGCAGAGGTGTATTGTGTAAGTAAACACTCTGAACGGTCTATGAAATGCACAGGTGTATTGTGTAAATAAACACTGTGAATGATCTATGAAAGGCACAGGTGTATTGTGTAAGTTAACACTATGAACGGTCTATGAAATGCACAGGTGTATCGTATGATATATGTGAATCCTATGAACGGTCTATGAAACATATAGGTGTATTGTGTATAGAATCCTATAAATGGTCTATGAAATGCATTGGTGTATAATATGATATGTGAACACTAGGGACGGTCTATGAAATATATAGGGGTAAGATAGGAGAGGGATATGGACGGTCAAGTAAGACGCATTGTCAACGCAAACATTATGAGCCATTTTCATTGGCCTTGTTTGTACACGTTGTTTCAATTACTTTATATTATGTGTTTCGCGTATAGATCATATGGCTCAGTTGACCCTATAAGAAGTTTAGAATGATGCAAGTATAATAAGGCTTGATATTTCAACCTACTTGATGTTTTGGTATTGTTCGAGACTTCCATTGATTTTGTGATTATTCCTCCTTGTAATATTAATTGTTCTATTGAGAGGGTGTTTAGTTATACATACTAGTACTATTCGACAGTACTAACGTCCCTTTTACCGGGGGCGCTGGATCTTTTAATGGATGCAGGTATACTTCTACAGGATGATATGGATCTTTGGTAGGGATCTTCTGTGCATCAGATTATGGAAAGCCTGCTACAATTCCAGTGGGCACTCGAGTCTAGTTGGTATTATGTACTTAGGTATCTATTGTCATAGAAGCTCCTTGTACACTGTGGGTCATGTACTTAAGTTTTGAGTTTCGTCATGCATTTATGTTCACGGATATTTATGAAGCTATGTACCCATCACGAGTGAAAAACAAAAAAATAAAAAAAAACATTTATGGGCCATTGAGACAAATGTATTCAATATGAAACTCATGATCTAATTATATTTTGATAAATCATGAATGAGTTATGATGAGAGGTCGATATAACGTAGGCTTGCTCGACTGGGTTCACTCGGTTGAGCGCCGGTCATGCTCCTTGGTTTTGGGGCGTGACAAACTTGGTATCTGAGCATGGTTAAGGATTCCTATGGTTTCATTGAGCTGTGTCAGTAGAGTCCCTCTTATCGGTGTGTTACCGGCCACACTTTTAATAGGGAGGCTACAACGACATTTAGGAAATGTTTTTCTTCTGCTACCCTCGATCGTGCGTTACTGTTCCAAGTTAGTCTCAGAGTTCCCTTGTTAATACCAAGGAATGTAGCATATCATGCTACGAAATGAGAAAGGCATAAGGATTAAAGGAATGATGCACATGAAAGTCATAATGTATGAGAAACCCAATTGTCCTCGTAATGGACGAGGAAAAAGCCAATGATACGACCAAAGGTAAGATAGATCATAAAGCTGGCCTCGAGAGTCATAGTTGTTGATTTCATATATATATATATATATATATATATATGGTGCAAAGTGGTATTTTCTATATGTTGTTTAGGATTGATTTCTGGGACTCTCTGACAGGTGGATAGGCCTAGTTACAGGGGAAACTCTTCCAAAATGTTTAAGAATTTGTAAAGATAGCCAAATTTTTAAGGGCCCTAAGTAAGTTGAGATTTTGGATAGGAAGTATATGCCCATGTAGTCATAAGTGCCTATGTATAATGGTTGGAGGTTAAATGATGGTAACTATATTCTAAGAAAGAACTTGTAAAACATTCAAGGACGAATGTCCTTAAGTGGGGGAGAATGTAACACCCCGGAAAATTTCGAAGTACTTGAGCGCTAGTAAGAAAGTTGATGTGCGCTAATTATATTATTTTATGTGCAGACAAGGGCTATTATATGAATGATATCAATTGATATTGATAATATATGTATTAAGTGCATTAAGAATGGTTTATGGTCTAAGAAGATGCCCAAGGCTAAGGCAAGTTGAAAATTTCTTGATAGAATAAAGTTTCAAGTGAGTTCGCACAAGACCTAAATGCAAACGCGAATACCTCTATTGATATGAAGATTTACATGGTTTATAACCTGTCACATTCAAGCCCTTTGAGTCTAGTTTCCAATTCTTCAAACCGTTTGTCATTTGGATATTCCTACGAGAAGTTATGACCAAATTACCAAAGGCTGGAAAAATGCGATTCTGTGACCAATTCTGCGATCGTAGAACCATTATGCGATCGTAGAAGTAGTTATGCGACCGCAAAATGGTCGCAGACCTATCCAGTGAAGCCCATTTCTGGGCATTGATTTTGTGACCCGCATACCCATTCTGCGGTCCATTATGCGATCGCAAACCTGCTTTCGGAGGGTTAATTTTTTTATTTTCATAACCCGGCCCCATTTTGATAAATAGCCTTTGGGGCTTATTTTTGGGTGTTGTTTTGAGGGTTTAAGAGAGAGGTAAGAGCCTTTTAGAGAGAGAATGAGGGAACCTAACATTATAATCATCCAATCTTTCACCAATCTTCAAGAATCAAGGAAGCTAATCACAAGATCCTCATCTAAGAGGTAAGGTTCCATACCCTAGTTTCCAATTTCGAATTCTAAGAAGAAGGGGGTTTAGCCAACATACCTCAATTGAGCCTCTTAAAACTCTAAGATGAGCCGGACTATTAGCAACTTCAATCTATTTTAGCAATATAACAAAATTGAACCAAAATTAGGAAGATGAACATATTTTTAGCTCAATATTTTAAGGCTCTTTTGTGGAAGATTCCATCATTTTCCAACCCACTCTCTACCATTATTAGCTCAAAATCTTCCCATATACTACAAGATTTAAGTGAGAATTGAAGAACAATTTGATGAAGATAACTTCTCTCTCTAGGACCCTCTCTCTCGCTCTAAAAATATCAGAAAATATGCTCAAAATGGTCCATGGGGTGTGTTTTAACAGCATAGGGTCGGGTTTAAGAACCACAAAAATGAAGATCTGGAACAAGGTCTGCAATCGCATAAACGATATGCAGACCGCATATTGGTCGCATAATCGGTGACCAAACAACCAAAAATTATTCTCCGTGTCTGCGGTCATTATGCGGCCCACAGACTTGTTCTGCGGTCGCATAATGAATCGCAGAATAGTTATGCGGTCGCATAGTCGACCGCAAAATATCATCCAAACTGGCCCAATAACTGCCTCACTCTGCGGCCATTATGCGATGCGCAGAGTGATTCTGCGGTCGCATAATGGACCGCAAAAATGCATAACACTGCCAAACATGTTCCTTTACTTTCCAATGCATTGTTCAAACCAATTCGGCACCACGAAACATTATTATCATTATTATTATTTTTTTCCTTTGTAAAGTTTTACGGGGCCTTACATTTTAACATAAAAAATTATGAAAATCATGGGTTTAGATGGATAACCCTAGGTTTGATAAAAAATGGATTTACCCACGAAAATGGTTATGGGATTGAGTGAAAATGATATATTTGAGTTCGTGAGGTTATGGGTATTAATTTGGGTTTGGTAATTTCTCTAATAGTTAAATTATGAACTTTGGGACATATATTGATTTATTTATACAACATTTGACTAGTTTCGGATTCTTCGGCACCGAGTTGAGTCTTTAGAGAGAATTTGCGACCGGAAAGTGAGCTTTGAGACGAGGTAAGTCTCTTGCCTAACCTTGTAAGAGGGAACTCATCCCCTTAGGTGTATTTGTGTTGTAAATTACTTGTGTGGGCAACTACGTACGCACTAGGTGACGATAGTCCATGCGTAGTTATATTCCATGTGATGTCTGGGGTATTCTTAGATCGATATCATACTTTGTTTACACTTTTATGTTGATTAAGGTTATTAATTTTCTTAGATAGAGCCAGGATGAAGGACTTTTAGATTTAAATTCCCCAGTTTGGATTTCATATGTTTGGGAAGAATTGAAAAAGTTTATAATAACTTTGAGAAATCTATATTCACTCGCGTCGCAAGTATTTTCGCGAGCGAGGTAAATTCCTCTACTCTCATGGGAGCGGGCTGTTTACCTCGGCAGGTTAATAGATGCATCTATGATTCGTGTCGTTCGACCCTCGATAGTGCACAAAGTATATTTCTGGATCAGGTTGTACGACCTAAGCATAGATCGTGCATGATAATACTTGGAGCCTATTTATACTTGATATTAATTTATGACTTGAGCGGTTATAATGTTTTAAATGACAGGAATTTACTTGGAAAGTTTTATTAGTGAATGGATTGTTATTCACTGCTTGTTATTGAGTTTTAGTAATTATTTTAATAATCCATGCTTATTTATAATTCACGTATTTTATTGTTAGCCCATAGTAAGTGTCAATGTCGACCCCTTCTCACTACTTCATCGAGGTTAGACTAGATACTTACTGGGTACATGTTATTTACGTACTCACACTACACTTCTGCACTAACAGTGTAGGTTCTGAGGCAGGTGCATCTGGTGGTTATCCCAACGCGCACTCCTGATACTCCGAGGCTTAGTGGTGAGCTGCTTCCCGAGCCCGTTCTGCTGCACCCGGAGTCTTTCTTTTTTGTGTTTTGCTTTATGTCTACTTTATTTCCGACAGTAGATTAGTATTTTGTATACTCTACTAGTAGCTCATACACTTGTGACACAAGGTCTTGAAATATTTGCTAAGTAGACACTTGTAAACTTTGAGTAGTTATTTCACCATACTTGATCTTATAGTTGGTTACACTTTATTTTATTAAATTTCCTCATCTCTCACTTATTTAAGGATTAAAAATCAAAAGTTTCTAGAAATATTAAAAGAATAAACATATGGGTAGTGTACCGCTGGCATTCCTAGCGGCGTCGTTGGGCGCCATCACGGCCTATAGGGATTTGGGTCGTGAAAACATGGTATCAGAGTACTAGGTTCACGTAGGTCTCATAATTTATGAGTATGCTTGATAGAGTATTGCGGATCGGTGCGGAGACATCCGTACTTATCTTCGAGAGGCTATAAGGTGTTAGGAAACTACTCTTTCTTCATCTCCTATCACGTAGTTGATGTTGTGCTAAGTATCTTTCTCTTATTCTCTCACAGATGGTGAGAACGCGTGCAGCAGCTGTACCCAATCATGGAGGAGCTGCTCCCCCTGTTGCTAGAGGCCAAGGCAGAGGCAGAGGGAGGGCTCCAACTCGTGGTAGAGGATGAGGACATCCTAGAGTTGCCCCAGCTATGCCGCCATTGGATCTAGTAGAGGATCCTATTATTGAGGAGCAGGGCGAGGTGCCCCCGGTAGAGCCAACCCCGGTGGACTCCATGTCCGCACCGTGATTCTAGGAGGTCATGGGCCGTATGGTGCGGTTCATGGATTCTATGACTCAGGCTGGTTTATTTCCAGCACACCCAGCCACATCACATGCAGGAGGGGGAGCATAGACCCATACTGCCCAGGCTCCAGGGCATGCAGCTACCATATATCAGACCCCGAGCACACTACACGTGGGCGGAGCTCAGCCAGTTGCAACAGCTATACCTGAACCCATACCAGCTGCGGCCGGCGATCCGCATAGGCTATTGGATAGATGGACCAGGTTACATCTTTCTGTCTTTGGAGTGAGCGACATGAGGACCCTAGGACTTTGTTGATCGGTGCAGGGATAGACTGCACAACATGAGGATATTGGAGTCCCACGGGGTGGACTTTACCACCTTTCAGCTGGAGGGCAAGACCCATAGATGGTAGCAGTCTTATCTTCTCAGCAGACCAGCAAGTTCTCCTCCCATGACTTGGGACCAGTTCACACGCCTCTTCTTGGACATATACATTCCACCCACTCAGAGGAAAGAGTTGCGATTTCAGTTCGAGAAGCTCGAGCAGGGCCAGATGTCGGTGACCGACTACGATGTGAGATTCTCTGAGTTGTCTTTCCATGCACTTATGATACTTTCGACCGATGCAGAAAGAGTGCGAAGGTTTGTTGCAGGTTTGTTCTCTGCTAGCAAGGCCACTATGGCCCGAGAGGTTGAGATGGGGGCCCTCGGTATTCAGGAGAATTCAGTTCGTGAGGGGTCAGTCTAGCAGGCCCACATATCCAGCATCGCCACCTCCTCAAGGTGCTCCAGTGCCACCCTATTTCAGCGCCATGCCAGAGAGTTCCTACCGGCCACCAGTTATTCATGGTTCTTCCAGTGGTATTCAGGCTATCAAGTTCAGACATTCGGTCAGCAGTCCGCCATTCCGAGGAGTTGTTACGAGTGCGGGGATCTCGGCCACATGAAGAGGTTTTGTCCTAGACTTCGGGGCAAGGCCGTACAACAGGGTCACCCAGCTGCCGCACCAGACATTCGGCCACCCAGAGATAGAGGGCAGGTGGGTAGGGGCCTCCCTACAGATGGAGGTTAGACAGATGGAGGCCAGTCAGGTGGCGCTCCATTTAGGTTCTATGCTTTTCCGGCCAGACCAGATGTAGTGGCCTCAGATGTCGTGATCACAGATATTATTGCTGTAAGTGGTTAGGATGCTTCGGTATTATTTGATCCAGGGTCTACCTATTGTGAGTCCTTGGGTACTCCTATTTGTGTGTCCACTGTAGTAGGCGATTCTGTTGTTGTGGATCAGATCTACTGGTCCTGCATTGTTACTTTCTTTGGTTATGAGACCTGAGCGAATCTTATGGTGCTTGATATGACCGACTTTAAGGTCATCCAGTGCATGGATTGGTCATCTCCATTTCACGCCATCCTTGATTGTCATGCCAAGACTGTTACCTTGGCGATTCCAGTGTTTCCTAGATTGGGGTGGAGGGGTGAATCTGTTAATGCGTCTAGTCGGGTTATCTCTTTTCTGAAGGCTCGACACATAGTCGAGAAGGGGTGTTTGTCCTATTTAGCTTATGTTCGGGATACTACGACAGAGACTCTGGCGATTGATTTAGCGCCTATGGTGCGGTAGTTCTCTGATGTGTTTCCTTCTGACCTCTCAAGCATGCCACCAGATCATGATATCAATTTATGTATTGATTTTGCTCCAGGTACCCAGTCTATCTCTATCCCACCATACCGCATGACACCGAAGGAGTTGAAGGAATTAAAGGAATAGCATGAGGAGTTGCTAGCAAAGGGGTTCGTCAGATCGAGTGTGTGGCCTTGGGGTGCACCTGTGTTATTTGTGAAGAAGAAAGATGGGACTATGTGGATGTGCATTGATTACCGCTAGTTGAATGAAGCTACCATTAAGAATAAGTACCCGTTGTCGCGTATTGATAATTTATTTGACCAGTTGCAGGGTTCTAGGGTGTTCTCTAAGATCGACTTGATATCGGGGTACCATCAGTTGAAGATTCAGGATTCAGATTTTTTGAAGACGACCTTCCGAACTGGATATGGCCATTATGAGTTTCTAGTGATGTCCTTCGGTTTGACTAATGCCCCAACGGTGTTTATGGATTTGATAAACTGGGTGTTCGGGTCATATATAGATTCGCTTGTCTTTGTCTTCATTGATGACATTTTGATCTACTCACGTAGCATGGAGAGAGCACGAGTAGCATTTGAGAGTGGTGCTTTAGACATTGCGGGAACAAAAGCTATATGCTAAGTTCTCCAAGTGTGAGTTCTATAAGGTTCTGTGGCATTCTTGGGACATGTTGTATCAGGTGAGGGTATTAAGGTAGATCCCAAGAAGATTGAGGCAGTTCAGAGTTGGCCTCGTCCTACCACAACGACTGAGATCGGGAGCTTCCTGGGGTTAACGGGTTATCATCGTCGGTTTGTGGAGGGCTTCTCATTTATTGCAGCACCTTTGACTAGATTGACCTAGAAGGGTGATCTGTTCTGATGGTCCAATGATTGTGAGGCAATCTTTTAGAGGCCCAAGACCGCATTGACTTCAGCACCAGTGTTATTGTTGCCTTCCGGTTCAGGGATATATACAGTGTATTGCGATGCTTCACGTGTTGGCTTGGATTGTGTATTGATGTAGGAGGGGCGAGTTATTGTATATGCTTCACGACATCTGAAGCCCTACGAGAAGAATTACCCCATACACGATTTGGAGTTGGCCGCGATTGTTCATGCTCTTAAGATCTGGAGGCATTATCTGTATGCGGTGTCCTGTGAGGTGTACACCGATCATGGTAGCTTGCAGTATTTGTTCAAGAAGAGAGATCTAAATTTGAGGCAGCGCAGGTGGCTTGAGTTACTAAAAGATTATGATATTACCGTCCTCAATCATCCGGGCAAGGCGAATGTAGTTGTAGATGCCTTAGCAGAAAGGTGGAGAGTATGGGTAGTTTGGCATTCATTTCGGCGGAGGAGAGGCCATTAGCTTTGGGCATTCAGTCCTTTGCTAACAGACTAGTGAGGTTGGATATTTTAAAGCCCAGTCGAGTTCTTGCATGAGTTGTCGCCTTGTCTTCACTATTCAAGCAGATCAAGGCTCGCCAGTTTGATGATCCACACTTGTTGGTTCTCAGAGAGACGGTACAGCAGGGTGGTTCCAAGGAGGTTACTATCGGTGAGGATGATGTTCTACGACTTCAGGGTCGCTTATTTGTTCCTAATATTAATGGCTTGAGGGAGATGATCCTAGAGGAGGCACACAGTTCTCGGTATTCTATTCACCAGGTGCTACGAAGATATATCGCGACCCGGGGCAGCATTATTCATGGCGACGAATGAAGAAAGACATAGTTGAATATGTAGCAAGGTGCCTTAATTGTCATCAGGTTAAGTACGAGCACCAGAGGCCAGGTGGCCTACTCCAGCAGATAGTTATACCTAAGTGGAAATGGGAGCGCATTACTATGTATTTCGTGGTTGGATTTCTGTGGACCCTGCCAAAGTTTGATGCAGTTTGGGTCATTGTTGACAGGTTGACCAAGTCGGCACACTTCATTCCAGTTGTTACCACGTATTTTTCAGAGAGGTTGACTCAGATTTACATTTTGGAGATTGTTCGGTTACACGGTGTGCCTGTCTCCATTATATCAGATAGAGGCCCTCAGTTTACTTCACATTTTTGGAGGGCAGTATAGAGTAAGTTTGGGACCCGGGTAGAGCTCAGCACAACCCTTCATCCGTAGACCGACTAGTAGTCGAAGCGGTCAGTTTAGATCTTAGAGGATATGCTTAGAGCATGTGTGATTGACTTCGGAGGGTAGTGGGATCGATTATTTTCTTTGGACGAGTTTGCTTACAACAACAGTTATTAGTCCAGCATCGAGATGGCTCCATTTCGGGCTTTATATGGTCGGCGATGTCGTTCGTCCATCGGATTATTTGAGCCCGGTGAGGCAAAGTTATACGTTACTTATTTAGTGAATGATGCCTTGGAAAAGGTAAAGTTGATTCAGGAGCGGCTTCGCACAGCACAGTCCAAACAGAAGAGTTATGTGGAGTAGAAGGCGTGTGATTTATCATTTATGGTGGGCGAGAAGGTTCTCCTGAAAGTCTCGCCGATGAAGGGAATCATGAGTTTCTGGAAGAAGGGCAAGTTGAGCCCAAGGTTTATAGGTCCATTTATGGTGTTGAGACGAGTTGGGGAGGTTGCTTATGAGCTTGCCTTGACTCCTAGTTTATCGGGAGTCATCCGATTTTCCATGTGTCTAGGCTCCGGAGTTATCATGCCGACAGTTCGCATGTGTTAGACTTTAGCACGGTTCAGTTAGATGAGAGCCTGGGTTACGAGGAGGAGTCAGTTGCCATGGTTGATAGGTATGTTCTCTAGTTGAGGTCCAAGAAGATTTCTGTGGTAATGGTTCAGTAGAGGGGCCAACTAGTCGAGAAGGCGACTTGGGAGGCCGAGGAGGACATGCGGAGCAGATATCCACACCTATTCAGCACTCCAGGTATGATTCTACACCCGTTCTAGGATGAACGTTTGTTTAAGAGATGGAGAATGCAACGACCCAACCGGTCGTTTTACTTTAAAGATCCCCGTTCCCCTAAATAAGACTCCCTATATGTGCTTTTACTATTTTATGACTTGCGGGGATGGTTAGTTCGGGATTTGGAAGGGTTCGGGTTGAAATCGGAACACTTTGTTCCTTAAGATTGGCTAAAAAGGGCTAAGTTTGACTTAGGTCAACATTTTGAGTAAAAAGCCTCGAAACTGGGATTTGATGGTTCAAATAGGTTCGTGTGATGATTTTGGACCTGGGCGTGCGTTCGGATCAGGTTTTGTGTGAACCGGGCGCGTTTCAGCGCTTAAAGTTGAATGTTGGTTTATTGAACGTTTTAAAGTTTTTAAAAGTTTTGTTTGGAGTAGGTTTTGGTGTTATCGAGGTCCTTTTGGGAATATCCGTATTGTTATTTAAGACTTGCACGCAAAATGTGGTGTCATTCCGAGTAGTCTAGGTATGTTTCAGCGCGTTTGGAGCAAGTTGAAAGAATTTGAAATTCATAAGTTGAATCTATTTGGTTTTGGGTTGTGATATTTAGTGTTGATGTTGTTTTCCACGTTTTGAGAGTGCTAGCGAGTCCGTTTTATGTTTACGAACTTATGGGTATGTTTGGTTGAGGCATCGGGGCCCCCGTACAGGATTCGGAGGCTCGATGGGGCTTGTTAGCTCTTTGGGGAGGAGTTGCTGGTGCCTGTCATCTGGTGCGTTTGCACCTGCTGTGGAATGGCCGCAGAAGCGGCACCGCAGATGCGTCGCCTTGATCGCAAAAGCAGAAAGAGGAGGGGTCAGCGAGCTCGAAGCGAAGCATTTTCTGCAGAAGCAAACTCGCTTATGCGATGGAGGGATCCGCAGATGCGGAGGGAGGTAGCCTGGCCATGGTCGCAGATGCGCGAGTCAAGCCACAAAAGTAGGCTTGCATGTGCGGGACTTGGCTGCAGATGCGATGGGCCAGTGGTCGAACGTGTTTCGCAGAAGTGGACAGTTCACCATAGAAGTGGTCACGCAGAAGCGGAGGTCCTCCCACAGGTGCGGAAATACCGCTGGGCGGAAGGGTTCACTTAAGTCGGGTGTTAAGCCATATTTGACTCATTTCTCTCATTCATTGGGTGATTTTGGAGCTTGTGGAGAGGAATTTTCACCTAGCACTTTGAGGTACGTGATTTCTATACCATATGAGTTTAAATATATAGATTGTGGGTAGATTTTGACATGAAAAATTGTGAAACTCATGGGTTTAGATGGATAACCCTAGGTTTGATAAAAATGGGATTTACCCAAGAAAATGATTATGGGATTGAGTGAAAATTATATATTTGAGTTTGTGAGGTTATGGGTATCAATGTTCTTGAAAATTTTTGGAATCCGGGCACGTGGGCCTTGGGGTAAATTTTTAGAATCTTCCAATTTGGGTCGGGTAATTACTCTAATTGTTAAATTGTGAACTTACGGACATATATTGATTTATTTATACAATATGTGACTAGTTTCGGATTCTTCGGCACCGAGTTGAGGCTTTAGAGTGGATTTGAGACCGAAAAGCAAGCTTTGAGATGAGGTAAGTCTCTTGCCTAACGTTGTAAGAGGGAACTCATCCCGTTAGGTATATGTTTGTTGTAAATTACTTGTGTGGGGAGCTACGTACGCACAAGGTGATAAAAGTCTATGCGTAGCTATATTCCATGTGATGTCCGGGTAGTCTTAGATCTACATCATGCTTTGTTTACACTGTTATGTTGATTACGCTTATTAATTGTCTTAAATAGAACCGGGATTAAGGATGTTTAGATTTAAATTCCCCAATTTGTGTTTTGTATGTTTGGGAAGAATTGAACAATTTTATAATAACTTTGAGAAATCTATGTTCACTCGCGTCGCAAGTATTTCCGCGAGCGAGGTAAATTTCTCTACTCTCATGGGAGCGGGTCGTTCGCCTGGGCAGGTTAATAGATGCATCTATGGTTAGTGACGTTCGACCCTCGGCAATGCATACAGTATATTTCTGGATCGGGCCGTACGACCTCAGTATAGATCGTGCGTGATAATACTCGGAGTCTATTTATACTTGATATTAATTTACGACTTGAGTGGTTATAATTATTTAAATGACAGGAATTTACTTGGATATTATTATTAGTAAAGGGATTATTATTCACTGCTTGTTATTGAGTTGTAGTAATTATTTACATAATCCATGCTTATTTATAATTTCTGTATTTTATTGTTAGCCCATAATAAGTGTCGATGTCGACTCTCATCACTACTTATTCGAGGTTAGACTAAACACTTACTGGGTACATGTAGTTTATGCACACACGCTACACTTCTGCATTGACCGTGCAGGTTCTGAGGCAGGTGCATCTGGTGGTTATCCCCGCGTGAACTCCTGATACTCCGAGGCTGCAGCACTCGAAGTCTTTCTTTTTTGTGTTTTGCTTTCTATCTACTTTATTTTAGACAGTAGCTTAGTGTTTTGTATATTCTACTAGTAGCTCATACATTTATGATACCAGGTCTTGGAATTTTTTCTAAGTAGACATATGTAAATTTTGAGTATTTATTTTACCATACTTGGTCTTGTAGTTGGTTACACTTTGTTTTATTCAATTTCCTCCTCTCTCACTTATTTAAGGATTAAAAATCAAAAATTTCTAGAAATGTTAAAAGAATAAACACATGGTTAGTGCACCGTTGGCTTGCCTAGCGGTGTCGTTGGGCGCCATCACGGCCTATAGGAAATTTGGGTCGTGACAGTGAAGGTATGGTAAGCGTTTGGCAACTGATTGTATGTATTATGGTTAGTTTACTGTAGACTTCTGGAGGGTTATTTACCTATTTGTGGGTGATCGGAGTTGATTTTGGGGCACATTGGTAGGCCTGGTGGGAATGAGTGTTCTATATTAGATCGATTTTGTTTACTTCGGACAACGAGTGTTGAGGGGTATGTCATCATTTAAAGTTGACCTTATTCGTGTTCTAACGTGTTCCATATGTTACTCTTCTATGCTATGATGAGTTGTGAGATTGTTGATTATTTACATGGATGATGCGGTTTTGTTGGGCTTTGTGGCAAAATTTGAGTGAGATGGTTCTTGGGGTGTTGAATGATGGATTGCGCCCTAGTTATGGTATTCCTGTCTGTGGTATATTGTGCTATTTGTTTCTCAATGGTTATGACATTCACTTTGCGTGTTTTTTGACGATATGCACATGGTTATTGATTTTGAGCATCATGGCTTGAGGTATTCCATGTGGACCAGTGTTCAGATTGGGTCACGCATCGCAGAAGAGTTATGTTGGAATATGATCCTTTATGCTTATTTTGTGTGTTTTGTTTTTCCTTTGTGTGATGGGTTCATAGCATTGCGCCTTATGGTGGTACTAGTTGAGCTTGTAGGACAGTTCTCTCATTTGATTCTCTTTCTATTATTGGGTGCATTCGAGTTGTTGGTTGTTTGGTGCAGGGATTGCACGGTATATGGCTCGAGGTGGTATTGGGATGGCGTGTCAGTCAAGCAGCTTGTACCGGATGAGATGAGGTTATTGGACGTGCAATGAGTTCTATCGGATTTGATTTAGGTATGTTTCGAAGAATAACGTCACTAGTCAGCTTAGATTTTGTCTATGGTTTTTGTCGGGCGACAGAGCTCCACGACTTGTTGATCTAATGAGTGGGTATGAATTTCTGCGTGTTTCTCTCATCATTGGCAGTATACGAAGGTTTAGAAGAAGGTTTCATTCAATATGAGGTTAGCTACCGGTACCGGGTTTGTTATTGAGCAGCTATTATGGTTGGAATTTATTGCTTTGAGAGTCTGAGTTATGTGGTATATCATGTGATTTTACTTTGGGTTAAGGTTATTACTTGTTACAACTTGTTTAGATTAGATGCAGTGTGTAGATGCGAGAATCGGGGTTTATAATGAGTTCCAGGTGTTGGAGATTCGGTTCTAAGGTTTATAAACTAATGTTGAAGTAAGGATCTTCAGTTAAGTTGTGTTATCATGCTTATATGGATTGGAGTGACATGGGAGCAGCCATGGGAATATTCATGGTGAGTTTATATAGTGATTTTATGGCTTTGGAATGACTCTTGGAACGTTCGAGGACGAACGTATGTTTAAGTGGGGGAGAATGTAACGACCCGATTGTTCATTTTGAGCATTTTCATCTTGGTTCAGTGGTTTGAGGTTATGTGTAGCTGCATATGATATAGTATGAATAAGCATGTATGGTCAGTTTTGGTTTTCAAATGGTTCGGGATTGATTTGGAAGAATGATTTTCATTTTAAAAGCTTTAATTTGAAAGAATTGACCAAGTTTGACTTTTGTGTATTTGACCCTGGATCGAAGTTTTGATTGCTTTGTTAGGTCCGGATAGTGATTTTGGACTTTAGCGTATGCTCGGATTTGCAATTGGATGTTTCTAGAAGGTTTTGGTTCAAATTGGGAAAAGTTGACAATTTAAAGGTTTGGAAAGTTCATAGATTTGACCGGGAGTTGACTTCGATGTTATCTTGTTTGGATTGTCATTCCAGGAGTTAGAATAGGTTCGTTTTGTCATTTGAAATTTGTGTAAAAAGTTTGGTTTCATTCCGAGTTGATTTGATAGGATTCGGATGCGTTCGGCAAAGTTTGAAGGTTTGAAAGTTAAGAGAATGATCATCTTCGATTCTTCATTTTGATGTTATTTGTGATGTTTCGAGCTTTTGGATAATTTTGGATTAGGTCTATGTGCTTGTTGGTATGATTGGACGGGATCCCGAGTAGATCGTATGAGTTTCTGGGTGGTTCTGGACCATTTTTAGGTCATTATCAACTACTGATTTTTGGCTACAGGGATGTATATCGCGATCGCGAAAAGTAAAATGCAATATTGGACCCGTGAATCGCGTTCGCGGAGGGAAGTCTCGCGTTCACAAAAAAGAAACTTTCTATTGTCACTGAGGTGACTTCCGGAGCTTATATCTTGCAATCTATAAGGAATTTTGAGGTGATTTAAAAACACAAGTTGTAGCCCTTTGTGCCTAGTTTCCATAAAATCAAACTGTTTGTCATTTGGAGTTTTTTTACAAAACATTATGACCGTTATACTATAGGCTATTTGGGAAGAGTTTAGTAAGGTTTACTGGAATTTGTTCATTGCGATCGCAGGGCTTCATGGCCGTGATCACGAAGAGTAAAACTTTGGTGAACATTTTTGGAATCGCGATTGCGAGATTGGTCACTGCAATCGCGAAAAAGGATGACTAGCAGTACATTAAAACATCCAATTTCGGGATTTTGAGTTCATTTTCTTCACTTTTTGAGTTCTTGGACCACAAGTAAGGCAATTTTGGAGGCAATAAAAACTCAAATCCTGAGGATGAGTAATTTTATCTTTGTTTTGATAATATATTTTATTTTTCCATGGATTATTATACATAAATAAAGGATTTGAAGAGAAAACATTGGGTGTTTTTGTCTTGGACTTAATAGAATGAATTTTTGGGTTTTGAACATGAAACTAAGGTCGGATTTGCTTGAAGCTTTTATGGTTGGACTCGTATTCGAATGGGTTGTTGGAATTTTTGAATTTTGTCAAGTTTCAACGCGCGGGCCTGGTTGAATTATTGGTTGATTTTGAGTATTTTATTAAATATTCTATCTTTATCGTTTGAGTTTATTTTCTATGGCATTATTTGATATTTTTGAGTTGCTTTTGGTTAGTTTCGAGCCGTTTGGAGGTCGATTCGCATGGGATGGCATTTCTAGAGTATTATTTTGGCTTGATCGGTATTTATTTGGCTTGTTCGAGGTAAGTAACATATCTAAACTTGGATTTGAGAGTAATTATCACTAAGAACTATGAGATTTAAGATGTGTTGGGGTGACGCACGTGCTAGGCGACGGGCGCGTGTGCGTGCACCGAGGTACTCATGATACGAGTAGTATTAGTCTATTATATTGCCACGCCCCAAAACCGAGGAGCGCGACCGGCGCTCAACCGAGTGAACCCAGTTGAGCAAGCCTACGTTACATCAACCTCTCATCATAACTCATGCATGATCTATCAAAACATAATTAGATCATGACTTTCATATTGAATACATTTGGCTCAATGGCCCAAAAATGTTTTTTTTTTATTTTTTATTTTTCACTCGTGATGGGTACATAGCTTCATAAATATCCATGAACATAAATACATGATGAAACTCAAAACTTAAGTACATGACCCACAGTGTACAAGGAGTTTCTATGACAATAGATACCTAAGTACATAATACCAACTAGACTCGAGTGCCCACTGGAATTGTAGCAGGCTCACCATAATCTGATGCACAGAAGATCCCTACCAAAGATCCATATCAGCGTAAAAGTATACCTGCATCCATTAAACGATGCAGCGCCCCTGGCAAAAGGGACGTTAGTACTGTCGAATAGTACTAGTATGTATAACTAAACACCCTCTCAATAGAAAAATTAATATTACAAGGAGGAATAATCACAAAATCAATAAAAGTCTCGAACAATACCAAAACATCAAGTAGGTTGAAATATCATGCCTTATTATACTTGCATCATTCTAAACTTCTTTTAGGGTTAACTGAGCCATAAGATCTATACGCGGAATACATAATATAAAGTAATTGAAACAACATGTACAAAGAAGGACAATGAAAATGGCTCATAATGTCTGCGTTGACAATGCGTCTTACTTGACCGTCCATATCCCTCTCTTATCTTACCCCTATGCATTTCATAGATCGTCCCTAGTGTTCACATATCTTATTATACACCTATGTGTTTCATAGACCATTCATAGGATTCCATACATAATACACCTATACATTTCATAGACCATTCATAGGATTCACATATACCATACGATACACATGTGCGTTTCATAGACCGTTCACAGTGTTTACTTACACAATACACCTATGTATTTCATAGATCGTTCACAGTGTTTACTTACATAATACACCTATGCGTTTCATAGACCGTTCAGAGTGTTTACTTACACAATACAGCTGTACGTTTCATAGACCGTTCACAGTGTTTACTTACACAATACACCTGTTCGTTTCATAGACCGTTCACAGTGTTTACTTACACAATACACCTATGTATTTCATAGATCGTTCACAGTGTTTACTTACATAATACACCTGTTCGTTTCATAGACCGTTCACAGTGTTTACTTACATAATACACCTATGCGTTTCATAGACCGTTCAGAGTGTTTACTTACACAATACAGCTGTACGTTTCATAGACCGTTCACAGTGTTTACTTACACAATACACCTGTTCGTTTCATAGACCGTTCATAGTGTTTACTTACATAATACACATGTGCGTTTCATAGGCCGTTCACAGTGTTTACTTACACAATACACCCGTGCATTTCATAGACCATTCACAATGTTTCCTTACATAATACACCTGTGCGTTTCATAGGCCGTTCATAGTGTTTACTTACACAATACACCTGTGCTTTTCATAGACCGTTCATAGTGTTTACTTACACAATACACCTGTGCGTTTCATAGACCGTTCACAGTGTTTACTTACACAATACACCTGTGCGTTTCATAGCCGTTCACACTGTTTACTTATACAATACACCTTTGCATTTCATAGACCGTTCACAGTGTTTACTTACACAATACACCTCTGAGTTTCATAGGTCGTTCATAGTGTTTACTTACACAATACACCTGTGCATTTCGTAGACCGTTCATAGTGTTTACTTACACAATACACCTGTGCATTTCCTAGACCGTCCATAGGATTTCATAACACGATATACCTATACGTTTCATAGACCGTCCATGGGGTTGATAACACATCATTATACATATAACCATGTATAAACTAAAAGCGATATGATTAAAATTACATTAAGGTCGTAAGATCCCGGATCATTGGAACACTTCATTTTCATGCCCATCATGGAGAAACATAGCACATTACATTAGCACATGCATGGTGAATCAATAAGTCAATTTCAATGGCACATAAGCCCAATTTCCTTTCTTAAGGTTCATCGTCATTTAGCATAGGACATCTCCCTTCCATCTTGTTATTCACTCACTTGACATCTTTAGGTCATTAGCTAAGTTCATGATTCTTGAGGACTTATCATCGAAGTCATTTACATATATTATTTCAGAAGCATTCAACTATAGTGGAAACCATTGGGACATACAACACCTCATAATTCTCATTTAGGCGAACAAACACATTTCATCTTCATACTATCACTTCATTGGTACTTTGAATTACATACAATATCATTATTTCATTGGTTCCCTTTTTGCCATACATATTATTCTTCATTCATGGCACGGTGGCCGTATCTTATATTCCATACTTTCATTTCAATACTTTCAATACTCATCATCATATTTCACACATCATTTCATTTCATTGGCTCTATTGGCCACCATCATAACTTTCATTATTTGCACGATGTCTACACTTTATATCCCCAACTCTCTACTTTCACTTTCAAGCATATCTATAAATTATCGACAACAAAAAATCTCAAATCACGACTTTTAGTACACCTATGAGCAAATAAGAGTCTTATGTACATTGAGACTATTTACACAATTTGGCATAATAGACTTCACTTGAAATGCCACTTGGAGTCATAATATTTTTCTACCCAACTCATGCTTTGAACACATTCCCGAAGGATAACATCATATGATAAGAGTATCCGAAATACATTTTGAATATATACCTTTCAACACAAAGCTTATTTGGAATAATTGATTTATAAAGAATAACTCGGGACTTACAAGAGCATCATGGAATTCAATTCTATGAAAGAATTTTGGCCAACATACCTCGCTCTGAGTTTTTCTTAAATTACTACAACGTTCCGAAAATTCTAGCAATCCCAATCTTTTTTGATACATATATAGTTGAACCATAATTAGGAAGATATTCATGGTCTCAGCTCGTTTGAGCATTTTATCAAATACTAGGTGTGCAAATTTAACTACAAGGTTCTTCTACAAGATTTCCTTTAATCCACAACCCAATCTTTGCTTATTTGAGCTCAACGATATTCCCACAAACCTTATTAGTACAAGCATGTATAAATAATGCTCTTATACCCAACAATCATACTCCAAATCAACCATTAAATCCCACGATATTCATGTAATCGGAGTAAGTTCTTGATCATTATCGAATTGACTTTTCCTAATGTGGTTGTGTTGAAGGATGTTTGTTCAATGTTTATGCTAAATGCTTCATCATGTCATCTTGCCATTTGAGAATTTGTTCAAAATGGGGAATATGTGTTAGAAATGTTAAGACTTCATGTCAAGGCTTAAATAAAGGTTGTTTTGCCAAATTGTATGAAAGGCCCCTACTTGCTGGAAATAGTGAATGAGATTTTGGTAATGTCTCCAATGAGATGGTCTAGCCGATCGGGCTGAGATCGGACTCCGTGTAAGAACATGGTGGTATTGTGAATGGAATTGTGGTAATGTCTCAAATGAGATGGCCTAGCCGATCAGGCCGAGATCGGACTCCGTGTAAAAACACGGTGGTATTGTGAATGAAATTGTGGTAATGTCTCAAATGCGATGGCCTAGCCGATCGGGCCGTGATCGGTCTCCATTCCGCACACATGGTGGTACTGTACTTGAAAGTTATAACGAAATTGTGGTAATGTCTCAGATGAGGCGGCCTAGTCGATCGGGCCGAGATCGGACTCCGTGTAAGAGTACGGAGGTATTGTGAATTGTGGAATATCGGTACTAAAGGTCACCCAACCTAGTAATATGGAAATTGTCTTAAAAATGTATATGATCCTTAACTTGTTGTTTTACTATTATTTGAAGCCCTTATTGAATTCTTGATTGTTCCTCTTGTGTTATTATTCATTCTATTGAGTTGGTGCTTAGCTATACATACTAGTGCTATTCGACGGTACAAATGTCCCTTTTGCCAACAGTGCTACATCTTTAAATGGATGCAGGTGGTTACATAGTAGACAGTGCGAATCAAAGATAGTGTTGCATCCTCTTCTCAACGGACTCGGTGAGCCCCATTTCATTCCAGGGTCATGTATTGTACCTTTTATTTATATTATGATCACTTTTGAGGTATAGTTGGGGCCTTGTTGCCGGCACCATCTTTACTCTCTTTTGTATCTTTAGAGGCTCCGTAGACACTATGTGGGTTGTATATGTGTGTTGGGAATGTTAAACGACTTATGTTGTGTTTGATCACTTGTTCCACTTGAACTATAAGAAATGTGTATTCTGAGGCTTAAAGGCGCAATCACTAATGAAATGATTTAGGATTTTATGAATGAGATCCCTACTGTATAATTAATGAAATCACGTCTTTTCTTGATCATGGGTTAATTGGGTAGAAAGTATCTAAAAGGCTTGCTCGGCCTGGTTCGCTCGGTTGAGCGCCGGTCGCGCTTCCCGAGGATGGGGCATGACAAACTTGGTATCAGAGCCTAAGGTTTTAAAGTGTCCTAGGATGTCTTAGAGCAGTGTCTAGTAGAGTACTTCTTATCGGTGTGTTGTCGAATATATCTATTAGTTGGAGGCTACTTGGACATTTAGGAAAAACAACCTTCTTTGATATTCTGGATCGTGCGATGAAACTAATTGTGTAACTGTTCCTCCTCTAACTCGTGCATTCCTTTAACTTTTAGTACATGACAACTAAGAAGAGAGCAATAACTGGCCAAGGAGCCAATGCTGCCTTAGGAGTGGCAGTTGACAAGCGGGTGAACACCCGAGGGGTGAGGATATCACCCGACTGCTACACTACCTAATTCCACTACACCGACCTAGGCCATACCAATTCCTACACCTATTGAAGGTGCAACGGTTCCTCTACCTGATTTTCTGATTCCACCTCCAGCCTCACCTTTCGGCTCTAGTATTTCTGATGGGCACCTTAGGGGAGCTATTCAGATGCTGACTCAGATAGTGGCTTCTCGGGCCCAAAGGTCGGGTGTTGCACCCACATCTTCTTGCCAGCAAGGGGATTCTACTAGATCTAGGATGAACAGGTTTCTTCAGTTGGATCCTCCGGTGGGGTGCTCATCCCGAGGAGGACCCACATGACTTAATTGATAAGATGCATAAGACTCTCCGGGTTATGTGCACTGCTGAGACGGAGGGAGTGGAGTTGGCCGCCTACCGCCTGAAAGGGGTGGCCTATTCTTGGTTTGAGTTATTGGAGGACTCTCAGGAGGAGGGGAGCTCTCCAGCAACATGTAGTGAGTTTGCGGATGCCTTTATAGACCATTTGTTACTTGCCGAGACTAGGGCATCCCATGCCTCAGAGTTTGAGAATCTTAAGCAAGGGATTAGGAGTGTGTGGGAGTATCAGATGGAGTTTGCGCACCTATCAAGATATTCCATTCTTATGTTGCCTACTATGGAGGCTAGAGTGCGTCGGTTTGTGGAGGGCCTTAGCCCCTTTGTTATCAATGAGGCCGCTACAACTGCCTTGAATTCAGAAATGAACTATGGGAAAATGGTAGCATTTGCTAAAGCTACATAGGACCGCAAGTTGAAGAACAAGAGGGAGCGAGAGGGTACCAGCATGGCCCGTTCCGCAGGCAACTTTGAGGAGTTATTTGGTGGGGGAAGATCAACTTTCAGGGGAGGGTCATCGGGGCCAACCCAGTCTCATGCTCAGTCTTTAGCCAGTGCACCACCAACGGGGCACAGCCAGCAGCATGGGAGTCGCTTTAGGCCCAATCAGGGCAGTAGGGGACCCCACCATCAGGGCCGATCAGGAGGGAGATTCCCGCAGCAGTGGAGGCCCCCATGCCCCAGGTATGGGAGGATGCACTCGAAAATTTGCTACATGGACTTACCTATATGTTACGAGTGTGGATTGAGGGGTCATATTCAGGGGAAGTGCCATTCATCCCGCCAGGATGTAGGCAGGGGCACAACACAGCCATCCAGTCCTGCAGCTGCTACATCTTCAGCCCCCCCTCTAGCTCGAGGCCCTCCAGCACCTGTAGGGTATGGTGCAGCTAGGGGTGGTGCACAGATTTCCGGAGGACCCAGCCATTTCTATGCTATGAGTGGTCGCCATAATATAGAAGCTTCTCCAGATGTCGTCACAGGTATATTGACTGTCCAAACTCATGATGTATATGCTCTTATTGATCCCGGTTCCACCTTGTCCTATGTTACCCCTTTTGTAGCTATGGAATTTGGGATAGAACCGGAATAGCTTCCTGAGCCGTTCTCTGTATCTACTCAAGTTGGCTAGTCTATTGTGGTTACACGGGTTTATAGGGGTTGTGTTGTCACGGTGCACGGTCGGGACACCATGGCTGAGCTCATTGAATTGGGGATGGTTGATTTTGATGTAATTATGGGAATGGATTGGCTTTATTCATGTTTTGCTAGGCACGACTGCCGAACTAGAACTATGAGGTTTGAATTTCCTAATGAGCTGGTTATTGAGTGGAAGGGGGATAATGTGATGCCAAAAGGTAGGTTTCTTTCTTACCTTAAGGCCACGAAGTTGATTAACAAGGGGTGTATTTACCACTTGGTCCGGGTTACAAACACTGATGCTGAGGCACATATACTCGAGTCAGTGCCAGTTGTGAATGAATTTCCGGAGGTCTTTCCTGATGAGCTCCCTAGGATTCCACCAGACATGCAGATTGATTTTGGCATTAATGTGATGCCAGGAACGCAACCTATATCTATTCCGCCCTACATAATGGCACCAACATAATTGAAGGAACTAAAGGAACAATTGACAGATTTGTTAGAGAAGAGTTTCATCTAACCGAGTGTGTTGCCATGGGGTGCACAGGTTCGCTTCGTGAGGAAGAAAGATGGATCACTGAGGATGTGCATTGGCTACCGGCAGCTTAACAAAGTCACAAACAAAAACAAATACCCACTACCAAGAATAGATGATTTGTTTGATCAATTACAGGGTGCTAAATACTTCTCCCAAATTGATTTACGATCGGGTATCACCAATTGAAGATCATGGAGCAGGATACTCCGAAAATAGCTTTTAGAACCTGGTATAGGCATTTTGAATTTCTATTGATGTCTTTTGGGCTAACAAATGCCCCGGAAGCTTTCATGGATCTTATGAATTGGGTTTTCAAGCCTTTCCTCGACTCCTTTGTGATAGTGTTCATTGACGATATTCTTGTGTATTCACGAGGTTGGGAGGACCATACCAATCATTTCAGGGCAGTGTTACAAACTCTTCATCAGCACCAATTGTATGCAAAGTTTTCAAAGTGTCATGTTGTCTCTAGAGAAGGAATCAAGGTTGATCCTCAAATGATTTCAGCAGTAAAGAATTGGACTAGACCTACAACGCCCATCGAGATTCGCAGTTTCTTGGGCTTAGCAGGGCATTACAGGAAGTTGGTGGATGGGTTCTCTACTCTTGCCTCTTCGTGGACTAAATTGACTTAGAAAGCAGTTAAGTTCCAATGGTTTGATGCCTGTGAAAGGAGCTTCCAGGAGTTGAAATCGAGATTGACTATAGCGCTGGTGTTGACCTTGCCAGAGGGTACAGATGAATTTGTGGTATATTGTGATGCTTCAAGAATTGGCTTGGGTGTGCGTTAATGCAACACGGCAAAGTTATAGCATATGCTTCTAGGCAACTCAAAAATCATGAAAAGAATTATCCAACACATGACTTAGAACTTGCGGCGGTGATTTTTGCATTGTAAATTTGGTGTCACTATTTGTATGGGGTCCATGTCGATGTATTGAGTTACTCAAGGATTACGACATCGATATTCTATATCACCCGTGAAAAGCCAATGTTGTGGCAGATGCTCTTAGCTGGAAATCTATGGGTAGTTTAGTACACTTGGAGGTATATCAAAGGCCATTGGCCAAGGAAGTCCATCGATTGGCTAGTTTGGGAGTTAGTCTTACGGACTCTAATGAAGGAGGGGTAATTGTGCAAAATAGGGCTGAATCATCGCTTGTTGTGGAAGTCAAACAGAAGTAATATAACAATCCATTTTTGGTGCAATTGAAGAAGGGGATTCAAAAACATAAGACTACAGCCTTTGCTCTTAGCATGGGTGATGGTACACTAAGGTACCAAGGGCGATCTTGCGTTCCGAATGCTGATGGTCTCCGGGAAAGAATCATGACCGAAGCTCATACTTCTAGGTATTACATGCATCTAGGTTCTATGAAGATTTATCACGACCTGAAGGAAGTATATTGATGGAATGACATGAAAAGGAATGTGGCGGACTTTGTGGTGAGGTGTCCGAACTATCAGTAAGTAAAGGCGGAACATCAACGGCCTGGTGGGTTGGCACAGAACATAGAAATTCCAATATGGAAGTGGGAGATGATTAATATGGATTTTGTGGTAGGATTACCACGCACTCCGTGCAAGTTTGACTCAATTTGGATGATCGTGGACCCACTCATGAAATCAGCACACTTCTTGCCAGTTAAATCTACTGACACAGTGAAACAATATGCTCAGTTGTATATTAAGGAAATAGTCTGGCTACATGGCACTCCAGTTTCTATCACTTCCGATTGAGGGGCTCAGTTCACGGCCAATTTTTGGAGGAAATTTCAGCAAGGTTTGGGTACTCAGGTGAATCTTAGTACAGCTTTTCATCCACAGACCGACGGGGAAGCAGAGTGGACTATTCAGACGCTTGAGGACATGTTGCGTGCTTGTGTTCTTGATTTCAAGGGTAGTTGTGATGATCATTTTCCACTCATAGAGTTTGCTTATAACAATAGCTTCCATGTAAGTGTCCAAATGGCACCATTTGAGGCATTATATGGTAGGAGTTGTAGATCTCCCACTGGGTTGTTTGAGATTGGGGAAGCAGAGTTGATAGGACCAGACCTCGTACATCAGGTTATGGAAAAAGTTAAGATTATAAAGGAGCAGTTGAAGACTGCCCAGAGTCGTCATAAATCCAATTCGGATGTTCGTCGCAGAGACTTAGAGTTCAAAGAAGTTGATTGGGTATTCTTGAAGGTTTCTCCCATGAAGGGTATTATGCGGTTTGGGAAAAAGGGAAAATTACATCCGAGGTATGTCGGGCCATACAAAATCATCCAAAGGATCGGTGAGGTGGCGTACAAGCTTGAGCTACCACCTGAGATATCATTAGTACACCCGGTGTTCCGTGTGTCTATGTTAAAGAAAGTAGTTGGAGATATGTCACTCATTGTTCAGGTTGAGACCATTGAGGTTAATGAAGCATTGTCATATGAAGAGATTCCAGTTGCCATTCTTGATAGGCAAGTCCGAAAGTTGAGGAATAAAGAAATTGCCTCCGTGAAAGTGTTATGGCAAAACCAGCAGGTTGAAGAGGCCACGTGGGAGGCCGAGGAAACAATGAAGAAGAAGTATCCTCACATGCTTGAATAGTTGTGTAATACTTTCTTTTACGAACTTGTCGCCTAAGAATTTTGTATCACTTGTTCAGTTAATGTAAAAATGCTCCTTTTGATTATATGTTGTTTACATGATGCCACGGTCGGTGCGATTATGAGTTATGCTAGGTCGTTGGGTTCTATACATGTTTGTAAGATATGTTCTGGGGCTCTCTGTCAGGTGGATAGGCCTAGTTACAAACGAAAATCTGGCTAAATGTTTGGAAATTTAGGGAGTTAGTCAAATTTGGGGTTGCTGGTGTGTGCTATGAAAATTGAGTTGCATAAGATGCTAATAACAGATATTTACCCTCATTCGAGGACGAATGATCCTAAGTGGGGGAAAATGTAAGGCCCCGTAAAATTTTGCAAAGGAAAAAATAAATAATGATAATAATGTTTCGTGGTACCGAATTGGTTTTACAATGCATCGGAAAGTAAAGGAAAATGTTTGGCAGTGTTATGCGTTTCTGCGGTCCATTATGCAATCGCAAAATCACTCTGCGGACCGCATAATGGCTGCAGAGTGAGGCAATTATTGGGCCAGTTTGGATGAGATTTTGCGGTCGACTATGCGACCTCATAACTATTCTGCGGTTCATTATGCGACCGGAGAACAGGTCTGCGAGCAGCATAGTGACCGCAGACACGGAGAATTTATTTTTGTTGTTTGGTCACCGATTATGTGACAGATATGCGGTCCGCATATCGTTTATGCGATCGCAGACCTTGTTCCGGAGCTTCATTTTTGGGGTTTTTAAACTCGACCCTATTCCGTTAAAACACACCCCATGGACCATTTTAAGCATATCTTTTGATATTTTTAGAGTGAGAGAGAGGGTCCTAGAGGCAGAAGTGATCTTCATCAAATTGTTCTTCAATTCTCACTTAAATCTTGAAGATTATCAAGGGAGGAACCTAAGTCTTCTTCCTAAGAGGTAAGATTCTATCACCCAAACCCTTAATTTCAAAGTGTAACTAGATTGGGCCATTAGTGAGGTAATTCATGGGGATGAGAGTGCTTACCTTGCATGCATGTATCCTTGTAGTATGTGGGAAGATTGTGAGCTAATAATGGTAGAGAGTTGGTTGGGAAATGATGGAATCTTCCACAAACGAGCCTTAAAATATTGATGCACACCTAGTTTTTGATAGTATGATCAAATGAGCTAAAACCATGTTCATCTTTCTAATTTTGGTTCACTTTTGTTATATTAATAAAATAGATTGAAGTTTCTAATAGACCGGAACATCTTAGAGTTTTAAGAGGCTCAATTGAGGTATGTTGGATAAACCACCTTCTTCTTAGAATCAATTCCCGCGGTGTTCATGTAATCGGAGTAAGTTCTTGATCATTATCGAATTGACTTTTCCTAATGTGGTTGTGTTGAAGGATGTTTGTTCAATGTTTATGCTAAATGCTTCATCATGTCATCTTGCCATTTGAGAATTTGTTCAAAATGTGGAATATGTGTTAGAAATGTTAAGACTTCATGTCAAGGCTTAAATAAAGGTTGTTTTGCCAAATTGTATGAAAGGCCCCTACTTGCTGGAAATAGTGAATGAGATTTTGGTAATGTTTCCAATGAGATGGCCTAGCTGATCGGGCTGAGATTGGACTCCGTGTAAGAACATGGTGGTATTGTGAATGGAATTGTGGTAATGTCTCAAATGAGATGGCCTAGCCGATCCGACCGAGATCGGACTCCGTGTAAGAACACGGTGGTATTGTTAATGAAATTGTGGTAATGTCTCAAATGCGATGGTCTAGCCGATCGGGCCGTGATCGGTCGCCATTCCGCACACATGGTGGTACTGTACTGGAAAGTTATAACGAAATTGTAGTAATGTCTCAGTTGAGGCGGCCTAGCCGATCGGGCCGAGATCGGACTCCGTGTAAGAGTACGGAGGTATTGTGAATTGTGGAATATCGGTACTAAAGGTCACCCAACCTAGTAATACGGAAATTGTCTTAAAAATGTATATGATCCTTAACTTGTTGTTTTACTATTATTTGAAGCCCTTATTGAATTCTTGATTGTTCCTCTTGTGTTATTATTCATTCTATTGAGTTGGTGTTTAGCTATACATACTAGTGCTATTCGACGGTACAAACGTCCCTTTTGCCAACGGTGCTACATCTTTAAATGGATGCAGGTAGTTACATAGTAGACAGTGCGAATCAAAGATAGTGTTGCATCCTCTTCTCAACGGACTCGGTGAGCCCCATTTCATTCCGGGGTCATGTATTGTACCTTTTGTTGATATTATGATGACTTTTGAGGTATAGTCGGGGCCTTGTTGCCGACACCATCTTTACTCTCATTTGTATCTTTAGAGGCTCCGTAGACACTATGTGGGTTGTATATGTGTGTTGGAATGTTAAACGAGTTATGTTATGTTTGATCACTTATTCCACTTGAACTATAAGAAATGTGTATTCTGAGGCTTAAAGGCACAATGACTAATGAAATGATTTAGGATTGTATGAATGAGATCCCTACTTTATAATTAATGAAATCACGCCTTTTCTTGATCATGGGTTAATTAGGTAGAAAGTATCTAACATGCTTGCTCGGTCGAGTTCACTCGGTTGAGCGTCGGTTGCGCTTCCCGAGGATGGGGCATGACATAAAATCTACCCATATTCTATGTTTTTAAACTCATATTGTATAGAAATCACTCACCTCAGAGTGCTGGTGAAAACCCCTCTCCAAAAGCTCCCAAATCGTCTAATGAATGAGAAAAATTAGTGAAAAATGGTTTAACTCCCGGCTTAAACGAACCCTTCTTCCCAACGGTATTCTCGCACATGCGGGAGGACCTCCTCTTCTGTGTGACCGCATCTGCGGTCAACTGTCCGCTTTTGCAGAACAAGTTCGACCACTGGCCCATCGCATCTGCGGCTCGACTCGTACATCTGCGACCATGGTCAGGCTGCCTCCCTCCGCATCTGCGGACCCCTCCACCACAGAAGCGAGTTTTCTTCTGCAGAAAATGCTCTGCTTCTGCGGAGCTCGCTGACCCCTCCTCTTTCCGCTTCTACGAGCAAGGCGACGCATCTGCGGCCATTCAATTACAGGTGCAAATGCACCAAATAACAAGCACCAGCAGCTCCTTCCCAAAGAGCTAACAAGCCCCGCTGACTCTCTAAATCATGTACGGGGGCCCTGAGGCCTCGACCAAACATACCCACAAGTTCGTAAACATAAAACGGACTCGCTCGCACTCTCGGAGTGCTGAAAACAACATCAACACTCTCCGAACGCGCCGAAACATACATAAACTACTCGGAATGACACCAAATTTTGCGCGCAAATCTTAAATCACCATACAGAACTATTCCCAGGCTAGGAATCCCAAACGGACCTCGATAACACCAAAACATACTCCAAACCAAATTTAAAGAACTTTAAAACCTTCAATAAACGAACTTTCAAGTTTAAGCGCTGAAACGCTCTCGGGTCACCCAAAACCCGATCCGAACACACGCTCAAGTCCAAATCATCATACAAACTTATTGGAACCGCCAAATTCCAGTTTCGAAGTCGGTTACTCAAAATGTTGACCAAAGGCAAACTTAGCCCTTTTTAGCCAACCTTAAGGAACCAAGTGTTCCGATTTCAACCCGAACCCTTCCAAATCCTGAACTAACCATCCCCGTAAGTCATAAAACAGTAAAAGCACATACGGGGAGTCTTATTTAGGGGAATGGGAATCTAGAAAGGAAAATAACTGGTTGGGTCATTATATTCACCGTCCACAACCATGGAACAATATACCTCTGAGAACCGTCCTAGTCTTCAAATCCCTAGAATACAAGAATATCTATATTTGATCCCAACTCCACCACTCAAATGGCTAACACATCCCTCATACACAATCATCTCATGAGAAATACTTCCATAATTCTTCTGTGCCACATAGAAATATCTGAACATCAGTAGTCGATCAACCAGGCGATTACCATAATACTAGTGAAGCATCCACAGGTCAAAATACAGTACACCTTCTGAAATGCGCACCCTTCTCAGGTGATACGAGATAGTGCCAATATTCTTCTAAACATCTGAAACCATCCAATCCTTTCTAGAACTCATGACCTTCTCTTCGAACGGTACCACAACCTCATATATGCAAACCTCAACACACACGTCGCACCGCATCTTTCATGCCGTCATATAAAAATACGAGAATCCCATTTTCAATTATGAATCATAAGCAGGATACACCCCTATCCACTGGGAACCTTCCACTCGCCTCATCCAGGAGAAAATCGTAACACACAACAAACTCCCCATGCCTGTAGAAAACATCCGCCCCAAGGCGTGGTCAAAATCTTCGAGCTTGCTTCGAAACTCTTTAGCCCAACCAAGCCCTTAGAACCGAATCTCTCTAACTTAACCAAGCCACACAGGTCTCCAAGCCCAAGAGTATTGCCACAAAACACCTATAGAGTTTAACCACCAAAGGAACCGATCACTTCTATTATTATGCTAATCGAAACCACCACCAAGCTGACCTATTTCTCTGAACCCCTCTTGACTTTCCTTCAAGTTAACACTTCTCCTTTGTATTACACTACGATCCTTAACCCAAAGCTCACCCCATGAGATGCTAGCATGAAACGACATTGTCTCAATGCCCATAAGCCACTGTATTTCCTCTTAAGCACCCAATAGTACTGCAACCGAGATACCCACTCTGAAGATACCTTCTGTGAATTTGAAGTTCTTTCTTTAACCTCTTTGATACAAAAATGTAGAATCACTAATGATATAGAAATACTGCAAGTGTCAGCACCATCCAATTTAAATCTCAGACCTTAGCCATACACAATTCCGGGGAACCCTCGAATACCACATATGAATCTTGTACTCATTAGAACCTTCTCAGAGTCATCCACTCAGCTCTACTCTCCAATGCATCGCTAAAACAAGCCAAATGACTTGTGAAAAATTAGCACACAAACACCTAAAGAAGTAACCCCACTTTTCAGCAATCCTGTGAATCCTTTCTCCTAGCACACTACATCCACAACTAATAAACAATCCAAATCATTCCTATATTTCCTTATATCCATAAAGTGTGATACGTCATGCATCCAAAAATTTTCCTTGCCCGAGTCATCCTCGAAATCAACCTCTTTAAGTTTTAACTGATCCTTAAGTATGCCTCAGTCCAAAACTAATATCACACATGACCATGCAATCTAATCATCATCAACAGACTCCTCCACTTGGCTCGAAGACATAGAATATAATATCTAATAACCCACAATACCCTCAATCCATATCTGCATAATCTGGCACTGTAATTCAACTTAATCCATTATACGATCACGTAGCACCAGCCATAGAATACCTTAAATCTTCTACTGAGCGCATATCCATCCCTGTGATAGTCGTACGAACTTCCTCAATCGATGTGAACTCGAATTGTAGCACATACGCATCCCACTGATAGAAAGAAAACTATTCGCAAAAACATTACCATGATCACACATCCGCAGACCTCCCCACAGGATATAACCCGCCTACTTAGCCCTTAAAGTGGCATCTCTTGATGACCCTATCATAGTCATAACCACCATGCAATCGCTAAATCCTCCCGAGATTAAACTCATCAACAAAACTGAAAAGATCCCTCAACACACTCATAACTCGAGATTGCCCAACACCTCAAGGAAGAAATCAAACACCCACAGGCCTTTTACGTCCAAAGCAAAATTCTTCTCATCACATCTAAACCACCTAAGCACATTCCGCAGTCATATAATACTCGCCATACAGCTATCCAATCACTTACTGAGCTATCAATCCCACTCCTAGGGTTACTACCAAACATATGAGTCCAAACACACATGCTCACCCAACTGAAACCACCAAGCCCAAGCTGCGATCTGAACTTGGCCTCAAGTCCTCCAGACTAGCCTATCTCTTTAACATAGTGAACACATGTCACACCTCATCCATGACATCACAAGCCGTCGATGCATAGCTGATACCGAGGCTCACATAATATACAAGTGGATGGAAGGGAAGCAAAGAGATACTCTTCAAGCTGAATCAATGTCGCACGATAAAGAAAGAAAGATGGAAGGTTTCCTAAATGCCATGTAGCCTCTCGAAGATAGGTATGGAAGTCATCATATCGATCCGCAAGACTCTACTAGACACTTGCTCATGACTCGTAGAACCTATGAACCTAGAGCTCTGATACAAACTTGTCACGACCCAAAATCCACATAGTCGTGATGGCACCTAATTTCTATATAATAACCCAAGGATTGGTAGTACAAGTCATAAACTACTAAGACATAGATTTACAAGCTGGTATAAAAATAAATAAGACATCTGTTTGAAATATACATAAATAGAATTCAAATCTAAAACTACCTACGACAAGTGGTCGTTTTGTCCGGGCAACATGTACATCTTGAATGCCAGCTCCCGCCATACACAGCAGCATCAGCTCCAAGATCTGCATGCAAGGTATAGAAGTATAATATGAGTACAACCGACCACATATACTCAATAAGTAATAAACCTAACCTCAGGTTGAAAGCAGTGACGAGCTCAGAAGCAGGTCAATGTCCAACACTGATAATCAATAATAACATCGGATGTAGTAATGCCAGTAATAGTAAATAACTCGAAAGATATCCTATTCAGCTCTTTCACAAATATAGAAATTTGGACATGCTTTACAAGTATAACAATTAAAGCCTAAATCTTTAACTACAATCACCAAAATATGAGTTTATCAAAAAACTGTGATTTTTCCCAAAACTTTCAACAACTGATAAGACATTTCATTTACTAGTTAGCACGCGGAAAATAGATCTCTATGCCTACATGTCAAGTATACATGTCAAGTCATAACACCATGTTGACACCTAGCATGAGCAAAATAGATCTCTATGCCTACATGTCAAGTATACATGTCAAGTCATAACACCATGTTGACACCTAGCATGAGCAAAATAGATCTCTATGCCTACATGTCAAGTATACATGTCAAGTCATAACACCATGTTGACACCTAGCATGAGCAAAATAGATCTCTATGCCTACATGTCAAGTATACATGTCAAGTCATAACACCATGTTGACACCTAGCATGAGCAAAATAGATCTCTATGCCTACATGTCAAGTATACATGTCAAGTCATAACACCATGTTGACACCTAGCATGAGCAAAATAGATCTCTATGCCTACATGTCAAGTATACATGTCAAGTCATAACACCATGTTGACACCTAGCATGAGCAAAATAGATCTCTATGCCTACATGTCAAGTATACATGTCAAGTCATAACACCATGTTGACACCTAGCATGAGCAAAATAGATCTCTATGCCTACATGTCAAGTCAATAATATCACAATAAAATCATCAAGTATGCTCACTTGCACCACACTCAAGGTGCCTGGGTCAAATTTCCTTTACCATCACACACAATCACTCTGCACTGTACAGATGCCTGGCATAAATTTCCCTCACCAAAGCACGTGTATATCATTGTGCCTGTGCTCACTATAATATCAGACCTCGGAGGGGGGATCCTGGCCCAAGCACTAATCAATAGTCAATATGACCTGTTGCGGCATGCAACCCAATTCAAATAACAATTCGTTGCGGCGTGCAACCCAATCCAAATATCAATCCATTGCGGTGTGAAACCCAATCCAAATATAACTCACAACAGGACTCTGTGACCCACATCAGTCATCAATCCGATCAAGTTTCCATATGCCAACATCTCACTAAAACATAATAAAATTACATAACATGGAATATCACAAAGTGCCATAAATTAAGCTCAAAATTATGTCATGTTCAAGGACATCAATAACATGTGAGACATCATATCAGAAGTTCACGGAGACAGAGATATATATATGAATAGAATTATCATGACTGAACAGTATGACTACGGCTACGACAAATAGCTCAACATGGCACAAATAGCCTTATCTTGTCTAAAATAGTTAAATAAATAGCCTAGACATGATTTCTATAATGAATAATAACTCACGCAGTCATACAAGTAGAGAAAACATGATATCAACAAAGTATGATAGCAAAACAAGACATATAATAGCCTAAGAACTACCAGATCATGTATACCTCGGTGCACACACACACACCCGTCACCTAGCACGTGCGTCACCCCAACACATCTCAAATCTCATAGTTCTCTGGGATAATTACCCTCAAATCTGGGTTTAGATATTTTACTTACTTCGAACAAGCCAAAACAATACTCTAGAAATGGAATCAATCTACGAACGACTCAAAACTAGCCAAAAGCAACTCAAACATATCAAATAATCCCATAGAAAACAAACCCAAACGACAAAGGTCGAATCTTTAATCAAATACTCAAAGTCAACCAAAAAGTCAACCCGAGCCCGCACTTCAGAACCCGACAAACCTCAAAAATCCCAATAATCCATTCGAATACGAGTTTAAGCATATAAGCTTTATCAAAATCCGACCTCAATTTCATGTTTAAAATCCCAAAATTTATTTTCTTACGTTCAAGTCAAAACCCCCCAATTTCTTCTCTTCAAATTCTTCATTTTGGTGTAATAATCCATGAAAAAACAAAATATATAATCAAAACAAAGATAAAATTACTTACCCTCAAGATTTGGGTGTTTATCTCCGCCAGAATCGCCTTACTTGTGCTCCAACAACTCAAAAAGTGAAGAAACTAAACTCAAAATCCCGATATTGGATGTTTTAATGCACTGTCAGTCGTCGTTATTTGCAATCGCGGACAGCAACCTCATGATAGCTATTCCAAAGATGTCCACATAGTTTTACCCTTTACGATCGCAACCATGAAGCCCCGCGTTCGCGATGAATGAATTCCATTGAATCTTCCTAAACTCTTCTCAGACAGCCTGTAGTATAACAGTCATAACTTTTTGTACAAAACACTAACTAATAAACAGTTTTATGTTTTGACAATTAGACACAAAGAGCTACCACATTCCTTATTTGATCACCTTAATATTCCTTATAGATTGTAAGATATAAGCTCCCAAAATCAGCTCAGTGACAGCAGAAATTTCTTCTTCGTGAACGCGAGACTTCCCTCCGTGAACGCGATTCACATATCCAATATTGCATTTTACTCTTCTAGATCACGGCCCATATCTCCGTGATCACGATGTACATCACTGTAGCCAAAACTCAACAGTTGAAAATAGCTTTAAAATTGTCAAGAACCACCCCGAACTCACGCGAGCCCCTCAGGACCCCGTCCAATTACGCCAACAAGTCCATATACTTAATCCAAACTTATCCAAAAGCTCGAAACATCAAAAATAATATAAAATACCAAGCATCATAGATCAAGATCATTCTCTTAACTTTCAAACCTTCAAACGTTGCCCAACGCATTCGAATCCTACAAAATCAACTCGGAATGAAACCAAACTTTGCACACAAGTTTCAAATGACAAAACGAACCTATTCCAAATCCCGGAACAACAATCCAAACCCAATAAGATCAAAGTCAACTTCCGGTCAAACCTATGATTATTCCAAACCTTCAAATTGCCAACTTTCGCCAATTTGAGCCAAAACCTTCTAAAAATATCCAAATGCAAATTGGGCATATGTCCATGTCCAAAATCAACATCCAGACCTAACAAAGCCATCAAAACTCCAATCCGGGTTCAAATATACAAAAGTCAAACTTGATTAACTCGTCTAAATAGCTTCTAAAATGTTGAAACATTTTGCCAAATCAATCTCGAACCACTCAAAAACAAAAACCGAATATACACACAAGTCATACCACATCACATGAGACTACTCACGACCTCAAACTACCGAATAGAGATGCAAATGTTCAAAACGACCGGTCTGGTCGTTACAAATATTTCCGGCATTATTACTCCATCATATTTTTAAATATCAATTTATAATCGTCATGGGAATTTTAAATTATTATCATGAAGATTTACAAAAAAAAAATAATTCTATCCATATTATAAATATTGTTTTAGCATTTATAATTGATAAATAGTTTATTTATTATTTCCTTAAATCATTTATGAGTGATCAGTTGTCCAAAATGGTTATTTATATTTTTTTAGCATTTTATGCATGTAAATGACATTTTATATCATTTCAATTAATTACACTTGCATTTTTATACCATTCACATATTATTTGCGATAATAGCCTTTATTTTTACAATAATTATATTTATCGTATTATTTAGGTCAAAATAGCATTTGTATAGTCTTATACTCTTAAGCCTCCATTTTAAAATATTTAATAGGATAATAGTATTTTTTATATATTTGTTAGCTATTTTATTATTTATTTTCTTAATTTTTCTTATTTTTAAATTCAGCCCAAACCAATGCAAATTTGGACCCAAAAGAGATCCAAAATCTCAGGCCCAATCGTCGCAAGCCTAATCAGATGACCTCCTTGCCCCAATACCCGATCGAGGATCCATTGGCACGCCCCGTTGCTTTTTAATTCTTGGCTGTTGATCTCAAATGATCAACGACCCATAATGATCCTCCTATTTTTACCTACCCAACCCCAAAATTATAGTGGCATTTCCCCTTTACCCGCCGCCTCTCGCCTCTCTTCTCTCATTCTTCTACTAACCCTAGCGGATACAAGGGTTGTCTCTCCTTCCCCTTCTACTTTCCTTGTAAATCAAAGATCTTACCTTTCTGGGTACTTATTACTCAAGCACAATGATATTTGGTACTACTCTAGCTGTGGAAAGTGTATTTTGTCCGATTCAAGTTCAAACGGACCAATCTTGGAGGTTATGCAAAATTCCAGCTATATACATCAAGGGAGATGGAATATCTTCCAAAATCAGACACATCTCCATCGATTCTTGCTTGATTGGGGTTTGTCTTACTCATCGCCCTAATACAATTTGAAATCGATTTGCCTGGATCTTCTCCTTTATTCCGTGTAATTGATTTATTTCGTTATTTGTTTATATGTTATCAATACTATATACGCCCCACCCCTTTTTCACTAGAGGCAGACCTAGGTCACTATCATACTCTCACACTCATAACTTGCACATATTGTTATGTGTTATGTGTTCTCTTGGTTCTACTATTGTTTGGTTGATATTGTGAACAACTGAAAGCCAAGGCTACCAGTTATTGATTCTTTATACCTCTTCCCGACATACGCACTTCTTAGGATCCTAAGACGTCCTTATGAACTTTGACTTGCCAGGGTGCGAGGTCCTGGAGATACTGTTTGGGGCTCTTTCAAACAATATTTCTTGCTTTTGTTGATGTATTGTTTGTTTAGTCTCTTAATCATTCTCATGATTACCTGTTAGCTACCATGAATGGCTTTGCAAATTATGTTCTGAGTCCCGATTTCGTAGTTAAAGCATGTTTATAGGGGAGTTCTTGACACTATCTCATTCTCATGAAAGTATTACTACTGATATTTCTGTTCAACCATGACCGTGTGATCATGGTCTGGGTAATTAGACTTAACTAATCGACTAAGTAGGATTATTATTCGAATTGTTGTTTGGTTTGTCCCTTGTCATATCCGTTTCCACCATGTTATCACACCTGGAAGTTGATTAAGGCTAAGGGTTCATGTCATTTGTTAAGAGAACTCACTTGTGTTTTTTGACATATTGAGTCAAACCTTTGGACTTGCCAACTTTTGCTCCTACTGTTTTTAAATCATTAGTAGAACCTAAAATTCGAGACATTTAGTGTGTGTATTCAGGCTACTTGAAATTTGTTTCCTTCTTTTGTGTTGATAATGAACCTGTTTATGAACCTTTAGTTAGTCATTTAGGCAAGATTGATTCATTATGGTTTAGTATCTTGTTTAAAATAATAACAAGCGTAATAAGAAATATCATACGCGTTTCGATCCATTGCTTGTGTTGTTTGGCATGAAATCCTTCTTTGTACTATGTTGATTGGTTATTTGCTATGATATACACACGCTCACTTAGAAGGTTTGCTTCTAGGAAGGTATGTCCGGTCCAGCTTAATCCCTTAACTCATCAAGCATATGGTTTGGTAAGACCTGCCTCCGAGATCAGTCGAGTAATACTTTCAATTGGGCTTCTTTTCACAGCTGTTGAATTGTGGTACAATTTATGGGCCTCATTCATGTTTAAGGAAATTCAGAAGGCCCATATGTTTCTTGTTACTATGTCTTTTGTCCTGTGGCTACTGTATTTCCAGCTTTCCTATTGGGCTGGTTAATTGTTGTCTTGCTCTGTAATAACGATAATAGGGATAAAAGTTAAAAGGGGGGCCTGGGATATTTCAATTCTTGCCTACTTGGGTACATAACATGTCAATATGTCTAAATAACCTTGCCTACTACTTGCCGACCATGTTTTACTTCTGCATATTACTTGTTAATAGATATCATGCCCAAATGAACTTCAATTTGCATGTTTCACTTGGAAATCATGAGTTTAGGACCTCAAACAATGTAACCAAACATTGCCTATGTGATTTATAACATCATTTAGAAATCATGCCTATAGGACATATTCAGTGCTAATTCATTTAACTATCTGCTACTACACATAGAAGTCATGTCCTAGGACTTCGCACTTAGCATCATGCCTATATGAATTTATATTGCGTAACCCAACTATTTGTACTACTATGTTTTAAGAACCATGTCCCTAACGCCTCATATTAGAAAATCATGTCTATAGGATTGCAAGCAATGGCCTATATCATTTGACCACTGCATAACCTAATAATCTAAGACCAGAAATACCTAGAGATCCTGCCTATAGGATTTAACAACGAAGTCTATTTTCACATCTATTATAATATCCATGTATAAGTCGTATCTGTTGGCTTAATCGGTTCATGACCAGCCACTATCATAACTGGCCGCTTGCATTTTCCACATAGAGATCATGTTTTAGGTTCAAAATCAAGTAATTCAATAATATGGACTAATTCACAAACTGTCCAACTGTAAGGCCCTGTTAGAATTTCCTAATGATTTAAGATTTTAAAGTGCACTAACGGTATTTGGGATTACCGTGTTCGAGTATTAAAGGAGACCCATGGGATAGAACCACATTATTTGGAAATGAAAATATATGTTTAAGGTGTGTTGGAACATACTAAAGAGTTTTGTGAATGACAGGAATTTGTGTGGAACAAATTGGATACATTAAGTGGAAAGGATGTCTTAATACGCACAAGATCCTACTTCAATTGCATACTTCTACCAATGTATAACAACTTAGGAGGTGATATACCTATCAAATTAAATCCCTTTGAATCTAGTTTTCAACGCTTCAAACTGTTCGTCGTTTGGACACTCATATAAGAGGTTATGACAAAATTACCAGAGGCTAGCAGAATGTGATTCTGCGGCCAACTCTGCGACCGTAGAATCATTCTGCGGGCCACAGAAGTGGTCTGCGGATCGCAGAATGATCGCAGCATTGACCAGTGCAACCCCGTTCTGGGCATTAGTTTTACGGTCCATTGTGCGACCCGCATACCCATTCTGCGACCGCAGACCTGAGTTTGGATGGTTAATTTTTCTATTTTCATAACCCGACCCTATTTTGATAAATAGCCTTTTGGGCTTATTTTGGGGCGATTTTCTGAGGAATTTAGAGAGAGGTAAGAATATTTTAGAGAGAGATGGAGGAAACCTAACATTCTAATCATCCAATCTTGCACCAATCTTCAAGAATCAAAGAAGCCAATCACAAGATCTTCATCTAATAGGTAAGGTTCCATACCCTAGTCTTTAATTTCGAGTTTGGGGTAAAAGATGGGTGATGGGGAGTATTATTCTTGGGTGTAAGAGTATTATGTATACATGTATATACAAATAAAGTTTGTGGGAAGATTGTTGAGCTCAAATGGGTAAATATTTGGTTGTGGGGTGAATGGAATCTTGTAGAAGAACCTTGTAGTCAAATTTGCACACCAAATGTTTGATGAAATGTTTAAATGAGGTGAACCCATGAATATCTTCCTAATTATGGTTCACTTTTGTTATGTTTCTAAATGGATTGAAGTTGCTAGGATTTCCGGTACATTGTACTAATCTAAGGAAAGCTCAAGCAAGGTATGTTGGCTAAACTCCTCTCCTAGAATTGGATCCCACGATGTTCTTGTAAGTCCTGGGTTATTCATTATAAATTGACTATTTCGGATAAGCTTTGTGTCAAAAGGTATATGTTTAAAATGTGTTCCGAACGCTCTTGTCATATTATGCTATCATACGAGAATGTGTTCAAGTATGGGATGTGTGTTAAGATGTTATGACTTCAAGTCGTGTTCCGAATGAAGGCTATTATGCCAAATTGTGTAAGAAATATCGATATACTTAAGACTCTTAATTATTCATGTATGTAATGAAAGCTGTGATTAAATATGCTTGAAAGTGAAAGAGGTGAGTTGGAATATAAAGTGTGGCCACCGTGACAAGAATGAAAGTTATACTTGTGGCCAATGGTGCCAATGAAATGAAATAATGAGAGAAAGGTTATGAAATGAGTCTTGATTCAACTATTCCAAATTGACTCCGAAAATAGAATTGTCTAAAAGCTTATGTACTCAAATCATGTCCAAATGTAGTTGTACTAACCTATGCTTTGCTTGGTAGGTATTTCCAATATGTTTTGAGCTCTTATATAATCATTAGTTGAAATGGTGTATTTCCCTTTTGGGGAAAAGTATTTCAAGAATTAATGGTGTGTTACTCGTTTATGATTTTAACTTGTGCTTCGATTGCCAATCATTTTACTCCATTTCTTTGAAAGAAATCAATTGTGCTTAAAGTGTTCATTACCAATGAACCTAAAGTTGTGATTTTTAGAATATTCTATATGTTGATATTTATAATGATAATCCATGAAAGGAAAGATATGAATGTGTGGAATATGAAATATGGCCATTATACCATGAAAGAAGAATCATGTGTATGGCCAAGAGAGCCAATGAAATAATGATATTGTAAGTGGTTTAAAGTACGAATTAGGTGATATATGGTGTGAAAGGTTATGAGATGAACGTATTTGTACTCTTATTTTCAATGTGTTATAAGCCCCTACGTTCTTGCGAGTAAAGGCTATGGTGTTCCTAAATGTTCTAAATTCTCTTAATGTTCTATGAACACCCATGGCAAGTACAAGTAAGTGATAGTATGAACATACAATGTGGTCGTTGCCTAAATGAGAATTATGAGGTGTTGTATGTCCCAATGGTTTTAACTAAGTTTTATGCTTCTGAAATAATATATGTAAATGACTTCGATTGTTAAGTCCCCAAGAGTCATGAACCTAGATAATGACCTCAAGATGTCAAGGGAGTGAATAATGAGAAGGAAGGGAGATGTCCTATAATAAATGATGATCAACCTTAATAAAAGAAATTGGGCTCATGTGCCATTGAAATCGACTTATTGATTTACCATGCATGTGATAATGTAATGAGTTGTGTTTCTCCACTAGGATCATGCACATGACGTATTCCAATGATATGAGAAATTACGACCTTAAATGTAATGACAAACTATGTCGCTTTGTGTTATATATGTTAATGTGGTATTGTGATACACCTCCACCAGCATATATTGGGGTGAGGCGGTAGGGCCGCTGTTACACCCCAAACTCCAGGAGCGTGACCGGCGCTCAACCGAGTGAACCCGGCCGAGCAAGCCTATTAGATTTCCTTCTACCCAAACTCATCCATGAATAAAGAGGAGATGCACTACATTAATCAAACACTGGAAATATTTTATTAACAACTCCCATTTCATTCCATTAGCAACTTCATTCATAATTTCCAAAGTATTACAAGTTTATAGATATAATGAAAAAAACATATTTTTCAAATACCAACATTTCTAGTTCAATTCCTAACATCAACCACAACCTACAACCTGTCTACAAAGCCTCTAAGTACAACAGAAATGAAGAACGAAAGTGCCGGCAACAAGGCCTCGGCTATAACTCAAAACACAATGTACAACTCAAATGACATCAAGCCCGGAATAGAGTAGGGCTCACCAAAACCTATTGAATAGAGAGTGACTGCTAACAAGGACCAAAGCTGCCCACTGCTGAATCACCTGCATCCATTAAATATGCAGTGCCCCCGGCAAAAGGGATGTTAGTACATATGAAATAGTACTAGTATGTAAAGCTAACTGTCCTCTTTCAAAATAGAATGCCAATGTAAGAAAGGGAAAACCGTGGAAACAACAATCAACAATCAATGATATTCAAATGCCAAGTTAAAACATAATAATTTCCAAAATATGAAGATAACATTGTGAAGTGATAATCAAAATATGATGATAATATTATTTTTGGTTGGGAGATCTTTAGCACCGATATATCATTGTTCACAATATCACTTTTTTCGATACCAATATTCATAATACCAATACCACCGTACTTTTAGCGCGGAGTCCGATCACGACCCGATCGGCTAGGCCATATCCTTAGAGACATCAACCACAATCACTCTCAATACTAATACCATCGTACTTTTAGCACGGAGTCCGATCTTGACCCGATCAGCTAGGCCATCTCATTAGAGACATCAACCATAATGACATTTTCAATTACAATTTTCAGCACAATCACCACTATGTGTGCGGCATGGTATTCAATCACGGCCCGATCGGCTAGGCTATCTCACCACAATGCCTTGTGGATCAACCTCATCCTTTTCTATCATTCAATCTCATCCCAATTAAGTAGAATAATTTTATCACATCAATCTCATCCCAAATAAGGGGCATAATTATCAAAAATAACATAGTTACAAATGTATTTATCTCATCATCTTTCACATTGTATCAATCTCTACTAGTATTTTCAACCAATAACAACAACAATATTCCATTGGCTATTTTGGCCATTCACAAGATTCTTTATTCAAGGAACGGTGGTCGTATTTGTTATTCCACACTTTCACTTCTTCCCTCTCATGTATCATCATCATAAATATCAACATATAAAATATTCCGGAAATCACAACTTTAAGTTCATTAGAAGTAAACTATTTAAGCACAATAGATTTCTTTCCGAGAAATGGAGTAAAATAATTGACAATTGATGCGTAAGTTAAAATCATCAACAAGTAACACACCATTTATTCTTGAAATATTTTTTTCCAAAAAGGGCAATACACAATTTCCACTCACGAATATGTAAAAACGCAAAACACATTGAAAATACTCACAAAGCATAGCATTTGTTAAAACATCCACATATGGCATGACTTTACTTCATAAGCTTTTAGGCAATTCTATTTTCGAAGTCAATTCAGAATAGTTGAATCAAGGCTCATTTCATAACCTTTCTCACATCATTCATTTCATTGGCACCATTGGCCACAAGTATAACTTTCACTCTTGGCACGTTGGCCACACTTTATATCCCCAATTCACTTATTTCACTTCCAACCATATTTATAGATTATCAACAATAAGACATTTACAATCAAAACTTTAGGTACATATATGAGCAATTAAGAGTCTTAAGCATATTGGGATTTGCTCACACATTTTGGCATCATAACCTTCATTTGAAACATGACTCAAAGACATAGCATTTTAATACACATATCATTCTTGAACACATTCCCAAAAGATAACATAATGTGATAGGAACATCCGGAGCACGTTTTGAATACATAATTCTCGACACTTAGCTTCTTCGGGACAATCGAATTTATTCGGAACAACTCGGAACATAGAATAAGGAACTTGAGACAACCATACTTGAAACTTACGGGAACATCATTGAATTCAATTCTAAGAGAGTAGTTTAGCCAACATACCTCGCTTTGAGCTATCCTTAAATTACTACAATGTTCCGAAAATTCTAGCAATCCCAATCTATTTTGAGACATAACAAAATTGAACACAAATTAGGAAGGTATTCATGGTTCTAGCTCATTTGAGCATTTTATGAAACACTAGGTGTGCCAATTTGGCTACAAGGTTCTTCTACAGGATTTCCTTCATTCCATAACTCAATCTTTACTTATTTGAGCACAACAATCTTCCCAAAAACCTTATTGGTACAAGCATATTTACATAATACTCTTACACCCAAACTCCATCCGTACAATGTCATGACGGAACCTAGTCTCTACGAATAGGTACGCCTAAAGAATTACAGAAATATAACAAAAACGAAAGTAAAACTTGGCAACTAACAACAGTGGATAATTGAATAACTAGTAACAATGTCGCTCGGCATGTACACTAACCAATACTTTATAATACACTGTCTTCCCAATACCCGGAACATCGTAAGTCAGAAGCTACAGAAGGAAACTAGTAGCTCTATACACCAGAGTCTAACAAAAGAAGTACGGAAGGTAAATGTCATAGGAGAGAATAGAGGGGGACTCCGAGGTCTGTGAACGCGGCAAATGTACCTTGAAGTCTCCGTACAACAGCAAGCACTCTCAGCTAATGGCGGGGCTGATAAGTAGTACCTGGATCTGCGTATAAAAACATGTGCAGAAGAGTAGCATGAGTACACCACCACGGTACCTAGTAAGTGCCAAGCATAAACTCGATCGAGTAGTGACGAGGTCAGGTTAGGCCCACTGGTATATAATAAATAAAGCAGGAGAATATACAATATAATAAGAGACTAGAATTTAAACAAAGAGAACATAGCAAAGTAGCAATGCAGAACACACAGGGGTAAACAACAGGGGATCTCCCGAGATACCATCTCGTAGTCCCAAAATAAATATATAGGGAGAACTTCCGAGGAACCGCCTCGTAGTCTCAAAAGTAAATGTGCAGGGAGAACTCCCGAGGAACTGCCTCATAGTGGAAAAAATAAATATACAGAGAGAACTCCTGAGGAACCGCCTCATAGTCTCAAAAGTAAATGTGCAGGGAGAACTACCGAGGAACTGCCTCGTAGTCTAAAAAGTAAATATACAGGGAGAACTCCCGAGGAAGCACCTCATAGTCTCAAAAGTAAATGTTCAAGGAGAACTCTCGAGGAACCGCCTCATAGTCCCAAAAGTAAACACATAGTTCAACCGATAGATACCATAGTTAACAGCAAAAATTTTACAGTTAAGGCTTATAAAGAACAAGGAAAAATAGGAAATCAACTAGGCATGCTTCACAAAGTTCAAATAAGCAGTTAAAGCATGTAGACATGCGATATTAGACTAAACAGGATAACTACGCATATTGGGATAACTCAATTAAGAATGAAAAGCAGACTAATACTTATTTAAATGGTATAGCTCAAATTAAAGGAAACAAATCGCTACTCAGTAAAATTAATCGGATTTTTCAACAAATAGCCCGTGTACGTACTCGTCACGTCACGTACACGGCGCTCACATATCACAACAGTACCAAATCCTAAGGGGATCTCCCCCACACAAGGTTAGGCAAGCCACTTACCTCGAACCAAGCTCAATCAATCGGTAACAATGCCTTTTCCACGAATATCCGACTCTGAATGGCCCAAATCTAGCAAAAATCAAATTCATACCATAAATACAACTATAAGAAATTAATCTAATTAATGAAATCAAAGATAAAGCCAGAAATTAGAAAATCACCCCAAAAACTCTTCCTGTGCCCACGTCTCAGAATCGGGTAAAAGTCACAAAATACGAACACCCATTCACTCATGAGTCTAACCATACAAGAATTACTTGAATCCGACCTCAAATCACCTTCCAAAACTCAAAATTTTAGTCTATAAAGTTTCAACCATTTTCCCCCAAATTTCCAACTCAAATCCCTAATTATATGATGAAAATAGCAATAGATTCATGAAATATAGTCCAATCCGAGTTAGAACCACTTACCCTAACAATCTCATTGAAGAAATCTCGAAACATTGCCTCACACCGACCTCTCAAACTCCCAAAATTGAAATGGGTAATCAACCCTCGAATTCTTCTTTTCTGCCCAGTAAACTTGCTTTTGCGAGCCTTCAAACGCACCTGTGTGAAATCCACTGCAGGTGCGAAAATCACTAAAGGGGGCTGGGACCGCATCTGCGGCAAGGGGGCCGCACCTACGTATGCGCGACTACGGAGCACTGTCCGCTTCTGCGGTTATTCACCGCACCTGCGATCCCCGGCCATGCCTCCAATCTCAGCTTCTGCGCTTTGTGCGCCGCACATGCGATCCCGCACCTGCGGTCTCCCCGCCGCATGTGCGAAAACACCAGATGCCTGAAGACTTCAGCAACAACACCAATCCAACTTTTGATCCTTTAAGCACCCGAAACTCACCTAAGGCCCCCGGGATCTCGACCAAACATACCAACCAATCATAAAATACCATACAAACATAGTCGAGCCCTCAAACCACATCAAACAACGCCAAAATCACGAATCATCCTCTGATTCAAACGTAAAGAACTTGAAACTTCCAAATCTGACAACCGATGCCGAAACCAACCAAACCACGTCCGATTGACCCCAAATTTTGCAAACATGTCATAATCAACCCTACGGACCTACTTCAATTTCCGGAATTGGAATCCGACCTCGATATCAAAAAGTCCACTACCGGTCAAAATCTCCAAAAATTCGACTTTCGCCATTTCAAGCCTACATTAGCTACAGACCTCCAGAACACAATCCGAACACGCCCCTAAGTCCAAAATCACCCAACGAAGCTAACGGAACCGACAGAACTCCATTCCAGAGTCATCTTCACATAGTTCCAACTACATTCCATATCCTAAGGCTTAAGCCTCTATTTAGGGACTGTGTCCCAAAACCAAAACGAATCCTCCCGGCAAGTCTCAATAGCATAAATAGATATGGGTGAAGCAGTTAATAGGGGATCGGGGCTATAACTCTCAAAACGACCGACCTGGTCGTTATATCCTTCCCCTCTTAAAATAAGCGGTCGTCCTCGAACGAGCATAAAGACATACCTAAAGTGATGAAAAGATGAGAATAACGGCTGCACATACTATGCCCAGTGTCCGAAGTCGCCTCCTCGACCGGCTGACCCCTCCACTGAACATTTACTGAAGCAATGTTCTTTGACCTTAGAATTCTAACTTGCCTGTCCAAAATAGCCACTGGCTCCTCAACATAAGATAGGTCCTTGTCCAACTGGACTGAGCTAAAATCCAATACATGAGTCGGATCACTATGATACTTCCGGAGCATAGAAACCTTGAAATACTGGATGACTCTTTCTAGGCTGGGAGGTAAGGCAACCTCATAAGAAACCTCCCCAACATGCTGCAACATCTTAAAATGACCAATGTACCTCGGGCTCAACTTCCCCTTCTTTCCGAACCTCATAACGCACTTCATAGGCGATACCCGAAGTAAGACCCGCTCTCCAACCATGAATGCTACATCTTGAACCTTCCGATCCGCATAACTCTTCTGTCTGGACTGGGCTGTGCGAAGTCGATCCTGAACCACCTTCACCTTATCCAGGGCATCTTGGACCAAGTCTGTACCCAATCATCTGGCCTCACCCAGCTCGAACCAACCCACTGGGGACCGACACCGCCTACCATACAGAGCCTCATACGGTGCCATCTGGATGCTCTACTGATAACTGTTGTTGTAGGAAAATTCCGCAAGTGGCAAGAACTGATCCCATGACCCTCCAAACTCCATACACACACACACGAAGCATATCCTCTAATATATGAATACTGCGCTCGGACTGTCCGTCCATCTGAGGGTGAACTGTTGTGCTCAACTCCACTCTAGTACCCAAATCATGTTGCACGGCTCTCCAGAACTGTGATGTAAACTGCGTACCCCGGTCAGAGATAATAGATACTGGTGCACCATGAAGCCTGATGATCTCACAGATGTAGATTCGAGCCAGCTGCTCGGAAGAATATGTAGTCATCACAGGAATGAAAAGAGCTGACTTGGTTAGCCTATCCACAATCACCCAAACCGCATCAAACCTCCGCTCAGTCCGTGGGAGTCCAATAACGAAATACATAGTGATCCTCTCCTATTTCTACTCTAGAATCTCTAACTTCTGAAGCAACCCACCCGGTCGTTGATGCTCGTACTTCACCTGCTGGCAATTTAGGCACCGAGCCACATACTCCACTATTGCCTTCTTCATCCTCCTCCGCCATTAATGCTTCCTCAAGTCCTGATACATCTTCGCGTTACCCGAATCAATAGAGTACCGCGACCTATGAGCCTTCTGAAGAATCAACTCACGAAAACCATCTACATTAGGCACACATAGCCTGCCCTACATCCTCAATACGCCATCATCCCCAATAGTGACCTCCTTAGCATCACCGTGCTGAATTGTGTCCTTAAGGACAAACAGGTAGGGGTCATCACACTGACGCTCCCTGATACGATCATAAAGAGAAGACCGAAGGACCACATAAGCCAACACTTGACTCGGCTCAAAAATATCCAATTTCACAAAATGGCTGGCTAAGGCCTGAACATCCAATGCTAAGGGTCTATCTTATGCTGGAAGATATGCTAAACTCCCCAAACTCTCCGCCCGACGACTCAAAGCATCGACCACCACATTGGCCTTTCCCAGGTGGTACAAAATGGTGATATCATAATCCTTAAGTAGCTCCAACCACCTCCACTGACGAAAGTTAAGATCCTTTTGCTTGAACAGATGCTGTAAACTCCGATGATCGGCATAAATCTCACAAGGAACACCGTACAAATAGTGCCACCAAATCTTCAGGGCATGAACAATAGCTGCTAACTCAAGGTCGTGGATAGGATAGTTCTTCTAATGCACCTTCAGTTGTCTAGATGCGCAGGCAATCACACTACCACCCTGCATCAGCAATGCACCGAGACCAATCCACGATGCAACATAATATACAATATAATAAGAGACTAGAATTTAAACAAAGAGAACATAGCAAAGTAGCAATACAGAACACACAGGGGTAAACAGCATGGGATCTCCTGAGATACCATCTCGTAGTCCCAAAATAAATATACAGGGAGAACTTCCGAGGAACCGCCTCGTAGTCACAAAAGTAAATGTGCAGGGAGAACTCCCGAGGAACTGCCTAGTAGTGTTAAAAATAAATATATAGGGAGAACTTCCGAGGAATAGCCTCGTAGTCTCAAAAGTAATGTGCAGGGAGAACTCCCGAGGAACCGCCTCGTAGTCTAAAAAGTAAATATACAGGGAGATCTCCCAAGGAACCGCCTCATAGTCTCAACAGTAAATGTTCAAGGAGAACTCTCGAGGAACCGCCTCGTAGTCTCAAAAGTAAACACACCGTTCAATCGATAAATACCATAGTTAACAGTAAGAATTTTACAGTTAAAGCTGATAAAGAACAAGGAAAAATAGTAAATCAACTAGGCATGCTTCACAAAGTTCAAATAAGCAGTTAAAGCATGTAGACAAGAGATATTAGACTAAACATGATAACTACGCATATTGGGATAACTCAATTAAGAATGAAAAACATACTAATATTTATTTAAATGGTATAACTCAAATTAAAAGAAGCAAATCGCTACGCAATAAAATTAATCCAATTTTTCAACAAATAGCTCGTATACGTACTCGTCACCTCACGTACACGGCGCTCACATATCACCACAATACCACATCCTAAGGGGATCTCCCCCACACAAGGTTAGGCAAGCCCCGTACCTCGAACCAAGCTTAATCAATTGGTAATAATGCCTTTTCCAAGAATATCCGGCTCTGAATGGCCCAAATCTAGCCAAAATAAATTTCAAACCATAAAGACAACAATAAGAAATTAATCTAATTAATGCAATCAAAGCTAAAGCCAGAAATTAGAAAATCACCCCAAAACTCTCCCCGTACCCACGTCTTGGAATCGGGTAAAAGTCACAAAATACGAACACCCATTCACTCATGAGTCTAACCATACAAGAATTACTCGAATCCGACCTCAAATCACCTTCCAAAACTCGAAAATTAAGTCTATAAAGTTTCAACCATTTTTCCCAAAATTACCAACACAAATCCCTAATTAGATGATGCAAATAGCAATAGATTCATGAAATATAGTCCAATTCGAGTTAGAACCACTTACCCCAACAATCTCATTGAAGAAATCTCAAAATATCGCCTCATACCGACCTCTCAAACTTCCAAAATCGAAATGGGTAATCAACCCTCGAATTCTTCTTTTCTGCCCAGTAAACTTGCTTTTGCGAGCCTTCTAATGCACATGCGTGAAATACATCGTAGGTGTGAAAACCACCAAAGGGGGCTGGGACCGCATCTGTGGCAAGGGGGCCGCACCTACGTGTGCGCGACTGCGGAGCACTGTCCGCTTCTGCGGTTATTCACCGCACCTGCGATCCTCGGCCATACCTCTAATCTCCGTTTCTGTGCTTTTTGTGCCGCATGTGCGATCCCGTACCTGCGGTCTCCCCGCCGCAGGTGCGAAAACATCAGATGCCTGAAGACTTCAGCAACAACACCAATCGAACTTTTGATCCGTTATGCAACCGAAACTCACTTGAGGCCCCCGGGACCTCAACCAAACATACCAACCAATCCGAAAATACCATACGAACATAGTCGAGCCCTCAAACCACATCAAACAAAGCTAAAATCACGAATCATCCTCCGATTCAAACTTAAAGAACTTGAAACTTCCAAGTCCGACAACTGATGCCGAAACCAACCAAACCACGTCCGATTGACCCCAAATTGTGCACACAAGTCATACTCAACCCTAGGGACCTACTCCAATTTTCGGAATTGGAATCCGACCCCGATATCAAAAAGTCCACTATCGGTCAAAATCTCCAAAAATGTAACTTTCGCCATTTCAAGCCTAAATTAGCTACAGGCCTCCAGAACACAATCCAAACACGCCCCTAAATCCAAAATCACCCAACGGAGATAACAGAACCGACAAAAATCCATTCCGGAGTCATCTACACACAGTTTCGACTACAGTTCATATCCTAAGGCTTAAGCCTCCATCTAGGGATTGCCTCCATCCGGCAAGTATCAATAACAGAAATAGATATGGGTGAAGCAGTTAATAAGGGATCGGGGCTATAACTCTCAAAATGACCGATCGGGTCGTTATATCCTTCCCCTCTTAAAACAATCGGTCGTCCTCGAATGAGCATAAAGTCATACCCGAAGTGGTGAAAAGATGAGGATAACGGTTGCAAATACCATGCTCGATCTCCCAAGTTGCCTCCTCGACCGGCTGACCCCTCCACTGAACCTTTACTGAAGCAATGTTCTTTGAACTTACCTTTTTGACCTGCCTGTCCAAAATAGCCACTGGCTCCTCAACATCAGATAGGTCCTTGTCCAACTGGACTGAGCTGAAATCCAATACATGAGCCGGATCACTATGATACTTCCGGAGCATAGAAACCTTGAAATACCGGATGACTCTTGCTAGGCTGGGAGGTAGGCAACCTCATAAGCAACCTCCCCAACACACCGCAACATCTTAAAATGACCAATGTACCTCGAACTCAACTTTCCCTTCTTTCTGAACCTCATAACGCCCTTCATAGGCGATACCCAAAGCAATACCTACTCTCCAACCATGAATGCTACATCGCGAACCTTCCGATCCGCATAAATCTTCTATCTGGACTGGGCTATGCGAAGTTGATCCTGAACCACCTTCACCTTATCTAGTGATACGGATAAATTATAGATACCGGTACGCCATGAAGCCTGACGATCTCACGGATGTAGATTCGAGCCAGCTGCTCGGAAGAATATGTAGTCATCACAGGAATGAAATAAGCTGACTTGGTCAGCCTATCCACAATCACCCAAACCGCATCAAACCTCCGCTGAGTCCGTGGGAGTCCAATAACGAAATCCATAGTGATCCTCTCCTATTTCCACTCCAGAATCTCTAACTTCTGAAGCAACCCACCCGGTCGTTGATGCTCATACTTCACCTTCTAGAAATTTAGGCACCGAGCCACATACTCCACTATGTCCTTCTTCATCCTACTCTACCATTAATGCTGCCTCAAGTCCTGATACATCTTCGTGGCACCCGGATGAATAGCGTGCCGTGACCTATGAGCCTCCTGAAGAATCAACGCACGCAAACCATCTACATTAGGCACACATAGCCTGCCCTATATCCTCAATATGCCATCATCCCCAATAGTGACCTCCTTAGCATTACCGTGTTGAACCGTGTCCTTAAGGATAAACAGTTAGGGTTCATCACACTGACGCTCCTTAATACGATCATAAAGAGAAGACCGAAGGACCACACAAGCCAACACTCGACTCGGCTCAGAAATATCCAATCTCACAAACTGGCTGGCTAAGGCCTGAACATCCAATGCTAAGGGTCTCTCTTCTGCTGGAAGATATGCTAAACTCCCCAAACTCTCCACCCGGCGACTCAAAGCATCGACCACCACATTGGCCTTTCCTGGGTGGTACAAAATGGTGATATTATAATCCTTAAGTAGCTCCAACCACCTCCACTGACGCAAGTTAAGATCCTTTTGCTTGAACAGATGTTGCAAACTCCGATGATCGGCATAAATCTCACAAGGAACACCGTACAAATAGTGATGCCAAATCTTCCAGGCATGAACAATAGCTGCTAACTCAAGGTCAGGGACAGGATAGTTCTTTTAATGAACCTTCAGTTATCTAGTCGCGTAGGAAATCACACTACCACTCTGCATCAGCACTGCACCGAGACCAATCCGCGATGCATCCCAATATATAGTATAAGACCCCGAACATGTAGGGATTACCATTATTGGGGCTGTAGTCAAAGTTGTCTTGAGCTTCTGAAAGCTCTCCTCACACTCCTCTATCCACCTGAACGGAGCACCCTTCTAGGTCAGCCTGGTCATAGGTGCTGCAATATATGAGAATCCTTCTACAAAACGATGGTAATACCCGCTAAACCAAGAAAACTCTGGATCTCCGTAGCTGATGACGGTCTAGGCCAACTCTGCACTGCTTCCACCTTCTTTGGATCCACCTGGATCCCATCACTCGACACTACATGACCCAAGAATGCCACTGAGTTTAGCCAGAACTCACAATTAAAATTTTTTGCATATAACCTCTTTTCTTTTAGGGTCTGAAGCATAGTCATCAGGTGTTGCTCATGATCCTCCCGAGTCCGGGAGTACACCAGAATGTCGTCAATAAACACAACGACAAATAAGTCAAGATAGGGCCGTAACACATTGTGCATGAAGTGCATAAAAGCTGATTGGGCATTGGTCAGCCCAAATGACATCACAAGGAACTCGTAGTGACCATATTGAGTCCTGAAAGCAGTCTTTAGGATATCTGGCTCCCGAATCTTCAGCTGATGATAGCCTGAATGTAAGTCAATCTTGGGAAACATCCTGGCACCCTGTAGCTGATCAAATAAATCATCAATACGAGGCAGTGGATACTTGTTCTTCACTGTAACTTTGTTCAACTGGCGGTAATCAATGCACATCCGCATAGAACCATCATTCTTCTTCACAAATAAGACAAGAGCACCCTAAGGTGACACACTGGTCCGAATGAATCCCTTATTAAGAAATTCTTGTAATTGTTCATTCAACTCCTTCAACTCAGGAGGAGCCATAAAATACAGAGGAATGGAGATGGACTGAATGCCCAGCAACAAATCAATGCCAAAATCAGTATCTCTGTCGGGCGGCATGCCCGGAAGATCAGCTAGAAATACATCTGGAAAGTCCCGCACTACTGGGACTGACTCAACTGTAGGGGTATCAATACTGACATCTCTCACATAAGTTAAATACGCATCACACCCCTTCTCAACCATTCATTGAGCTTTAAGAAATGAAATAACTTTTTTGGGAGTATACTCTAAGGTACCTCTCCACTCAAACCACGATAAACCTGGCATAGCCAGCATCATGGTCTTAGCGTGACAATCAAGAATAGCATAATGGGGCGACAACCAGTCCATGCCCAAGATAACATCAAAGTCCACTATGCTGAGTAATAATAAATCGACTCTGGTCCCAAAACCACTAAGAGCAATCAAACACGACTGATACGTGCGGTCCACAACAAGAGAATCTCCCACATGAGTAGACACATAAATAGGGGAACTCAAAGAATCCTGAGATATGCCCAAATACGGGGAAAAATAGAAGGACACATAGGAATATGTAGAGCCTATGTCAAATAATACCTACGCATCTCTATGACAGACCGGAACAATACCTGTAATGACAGAGTTGGAAGCATTTGCCTCTGTACAAGCTGGAAGAGTATAATATATGGCCTGGCCTCCCATTCTAGGGCAACCTCGACCTTGACCTCCACCTCGAGCTGGCTGAGGAGGTGGGGTAGTAGCTGGTGCTAGAATCATAGCCTGAGGACCCTGTGGAGCACATGGTGGCTGAGAAGTCTCTGAAGGTACACCCCTCCTAAATCTGGGGCAATCCCTCACCATATGGAGAGTGTCGCCACACTCAAAACAAGCTTTCGGAGAGTGTGACTGCTGTGACTGGCTCGGGCTAAGTCTGCTAGACTGGCCGCTAAAAGCACCGCGAGCAGGAGGCACACTAGATACTGGCAATGCATAATAAGGCTCCTGGGGCCTAAAAGGGACCAGAATACCACTGGCGGCTAGAAGAGCTGAATGAACGAGGCGAGTCCCATAACCCCTACCATGGTGAGCTGCTGGGGAACGAACACTAGAATAAGAACCAGTCTCTCGAGACCTCTTGGCCTCTCTCTCCTCTCTATCCCGATCGAGCATGCCCTCCAATCTCCCAGCGATACTCATAACCTACTGGTAAGAAATATCCATCTCCAACTCCCTGACCATACTAATCCTGATACTGGGGTGGAGTACCTCAATAAACCGATGAACCCTCTCTCGAACTATGGCAACCAAGGTCGGTGCATGTCGGGCCAAATCACTGAAACGGACTGCATACTCTGGCACAATCATAGAACCCTGGCACAGCTGCTCAAACTCCGCGCGCCATGAATCCCTAAGCCTCTGAGGGACATACTCTCTGAAAAACATATCCGAGAACTGAGTCCATGTAAGTGAAGCTGCCTCATCCGGACTACTCAACACATAAGCACGCCACCACTGATAGGCTGCTCCTCTAAGCTGGAAGGTGGTAAAAGAAACCCCACTCGTCTATCCTATGCCCATAGTACGTAGAATACGATGACACTCCTCCAAAAAACCCTGAGCATCATTAGTAGCCAATCCGCTAAAGGTAGGTGGGTGGTAATTCTTGTACCTCTCAAGTCTGAGCTACTCTGCCTCAGAAGCGGCTGTCCTAGTCTCGTGCTGAACCGGAGCTACCGGCTGTATAGGGATGGACTCTGGGCATGGTCAACCTTCACCCTTTGCTCAGGAGTGCGGGATGTGGGATTCTGTGCCCCTCCCCCGGCCTGAGATATGGTAGGAGCAAGTGGAATCAATCCAGCCTAAGCTAAGGTGCTGCACATGCTTAGAAACTGGGCTAGAGTCTCCTGGAGGGTTGATGGAGCAACAAGTATCTCAGGTGTCTGCCCTCCAGCTGGAGCTACTGGGGGCTCCTCTGTAGAAGCTCGTGCGGGTGCTCTGGCTGCACCGCGTGGACGTCCTCGACCTCTACCCTAGCCCTGGCCTCTCGCGGCTCTAGTAGGGGGCGCGGATGCCTAGTCATCAGATCCGCTTGTACGTGTCCTCACCGTCTATGAGAGAATAAAATACAGAAAATTAGAATTTTGATGTCAACAAATTTCGCACAACAAGGAATCAATGAAGTATAATTTTTCCTTATAGTTCCATAGCCTCCCGAAGATAAGTGCAAATGTCTCCGTATCGATCCGCGAGACTCTAATAAACCGTCTTGTGACTCACGACACCTATGAACCTAGAGCTTTGATAATAATACTCTTACACCCAAGAATCATACTCCCAATCACCAATCGTTTACACCAAACTCAAAATTTAAGACTAGGGGTGTCACGACCCAAACATATGGGCCACAACGGGCACCTGGTACCTTACTCAACCGAGTACCAATATACATATCTTGCTTATCGTACTCTTATTGGAAAATGGTCCAAACGAGGCATCATGGGCTAACCACAATAAACATAGAGAAATACTCAATATAGGACGACCAACCCTGATATAAAAAACTTATAAATGTGACATACGGGCCTAGAAGGCCAACATGATCATTTGTAAAGTAAACATAGGTTGACAAGGCCATACAAGTATCTCTATACATGACATCTGTCTACAAGCCTCTAAGTCAACATAAGTATCATAATGGTCGGGACTGAGCCCCGCCATACCAATCAATACATATCCTAACTATACTGACCAAATAAGCAACTTCGGAGAAAATAGAGTGCACCAACATCTTCCGCTGAGCTAATAGCCTACTTGGAGAACTCTCGACCTGTCTATCGGGACCTGCGGGCATGAAACGCAGCATCCCCAGAAAAGGAACTTCAGTACGAAATTATGTACCTAGTATGTAAGGCACTATACTGACAGCTGAAACTGAACTGATAATATAATAACTGAAAGCAACTGAAAGTCAATAATAATATGAAGATATCCTTACCTGCAGATACTGACTCAACTCTCTCTCAATATAGTAAGTAAAATAGTTGTCCGGCCTTATAAGGCTCGGTGTGTATATATATATATATATATATNTATATATATATATATATATATATATAACTAATCCGCCGTAGTAGGCTCGCTTATAGGCGCTCGGCCATACTAGGATCTGCATCTCGACTAACTAGGCCCGTTCATAGGCGCTCGGCCACAGTAGGCTTGGTATATAACTTACCATCTAATCAGAGGTTGCCCAATAGGGGCCTTCCCATCAATTATAGCTCGATAGTAATGAAAATACTGTAATACTCTATATATAGACTTTTTACTCTCTTGACTAGAAAAAGGAAATACTGAATTGAATATGAAGTTCCGATAAGGAGAATATTGTAACTTACAAGACTAGGAAAATATACGTAAATCCGGGAGATGAATTTTTTTACTTTATACCTCGTTATCCAACTTGTGTAATTACGAGATCATGCAAAATGAAGGAAGAGCTTAGCCTTAACATACCTAAGTCGATTCTCTTGACAATCCCTCTAACACACATCAATTGCGACAACACGTAACAACAAGATCGGAGTAGGGAAAAATCCGTATGATATTCTTGAGAAAGATTACACCGTACTCCATTATAATCGCAAAATCCCGTTGCTAATATTTTGAATAAGTTTCTTAATCTTTCCTTTGCATTTGATCATAATATTGTGTGTGACTTTTGCTGAAACTTTCATCCGTAAACCTTTTTTTAAGCTTATGAAATTTTCTCTTAACTTATGCATGATCATCCTTATAGGAATTGGTCGGAATGTTATGGATTCTATTTATATATTCTAACCGTAGGCTTTGTAATCTTTGCAATAGGAAAGCATCATAAGATCACTTCCTTAAATATTTAAAGTCCAAATGCCAATCTTTTGTTTTTACACGTAGGAAGATATATAGTGTCTTGTACTTAACCTCTTAGTTTGCCACCTTTCAACCAAATGCATGAGTCACTTAATGTGAAGTTGGGACTGCCACGTTTTTGCCTCTTAGGCTTATCCAATCCAAGGTCCTAATTAAGTATTCACTAATTATTAATCTCTCACTAAAATCTATAATTACCCAATTATTCACATAATTAAGAATTATCTCAAATTAAATAAAATACTACTCACTTTTAATATACTTTATACACCTTACTATCATAGCCGTATGGTACTTTGTATGGTACTAGTCCATGAATACCGAGTATTTTAGCTCGGGCCGTATTTTATCCCAATATATTAAACTTCGACAAAATTTATTTTCTTCGATTTGCTTACCCTCTCATCTTCACGGATTTACTCATCACTTGATTGAAATAGCATAATATTAGTAACTTCAAAAACATCTCATTCCCGAGCTTGAGTCGATGAACTTACGACGAAAATTTAGCGTCTGAAAATGTGGGATGTAACATCTCATTTCCGAGCTTTTATTTATTTATTTCTGGCGTACTTCCACGTACGAAAACATGGGGTGTAACATCATTTCCCACTTTGTCACTTATCATTTTCATGACTTATGCCTTTCGCATACTTTAGTATTCTCCTTGCCATCTAGGCAACTGTTCTGTGAAAAATTCCAAAGGCCAGGGCACTCCCCCCTTTTGGCCTCTTTCTCACACCATGACTTATGGTCGGAATCCTTCCAATCTCGTAACTATTGTTACCTTCTATCACGCAGCCTGTACGACTTTGACCTTGTAAGTGCGCCTATGCGACTCTTCTCTCCTTTTTCCTCCAGCTTTTAGCCAATAGGCCTTACTTTGTAAACATATACAGAGATTAATAAGATGTCTCTCTGGGCATATATAGGTATACTGAAGTTGTTTGCTCAGTACTTTTTAGAACTTGCGAATATTGCTATATCTAATTTCATAGACCTAGTTATCCATTCATATGACTGTACTGCATCTTGGCAGGTCACACTATACCATAACTCTTACTTTGATTTATTATTACTGAGGTCTGTTACCGAACTCCAGGTTACTTTTGTTACTTATCCCATATGTATAAATCTAAGTCCTTTAATGCTTTCTCATTACTTGTTCATCTTAAGAATGACGGCCTAATCTCACCTCATACTTTGTGACTTGTGTCCATCAATTGTTGATTCACCTCAATATTGATCTATCATCTACCACTACTAACTTGATCTCTTATGTAACACTGCCGCTAGGGCTCACGTCTCATTGGGGACATCTGGAGTAATTAGATTGATCCACCTAGTGGCGATACTATACTTCCATAACCGTATTTCATAGTATCCCAATGTGATTCACCTTACATGGGTTTTTTAATCCCGTACAATTCGTGAAATCCTCTTCAAGTCATTACTCAATCGAAGGCCAAAACGTTATTCTTTATCCATCACAATTACACCCTCATTATACTACTAGGGCAGCATTTCATTTCTTCTAAATGCCATTGGTTCTAGACTCATTTGAGTTCATTCAGGCTATACTGTGCTTTGTATAATTTAGAGAAACCATCAACTCTTCTAGTTTTCATGGGCTTAATCGTGAGGACCAATCCATTCTCGTCACCTTCTCACTCGCCCTTTCTTATCCTTATTCCTGACTTCCTAAAACCATATCGCTTTACCATACTTTAGTTTGCCACTTACACATATCCATTTATACTACTCGCAACCTCATGTCAACTTGCTTGCACCATAGATTTCCTTACATTATTCTGGAATATCAAGCGAGACATTACATCGTCTCTAACTTTATTTTACACTCTTAACTAGACCTCTCAGTACCTAAAAACCATAGGCTGGAAGATATGCCACTAATAATGCCGTTATTATTCCTAGATATTGAATCCCCGCACTTCTAGCCTTCTATCCGAAGTATGGACTATTCACAACCTTTTGTATTTGAGTACCTCGTTAGTTATTCACTTTTACCTTACTTACCTTAAAATCTCGCATCACATCTTCTATCTCTTTCATGACCTCCTTTCCACATAGGTATAATTCATATTCACAACTTAAAGCTCTATTATAATACTTGCACCTCTAGTGTATACACAATCCGGTGAGTGCTTCATACCGACTTCTTATAAGGTTGGTACTTCTTCTAACTGGCTTCCTTATAGAGCCATTATAGAATATGGTTGTTGGATTATCTCTCTTGCACCTCTGATATTAAGAGTTATCCTGCCATGTTCTCAAGCACAATTTCTTTAATTTTCTAGGTCCAATAATCATACTCCTGATTTACTTCGTTGTTGTAACTCTTTAGTTTCCTCTTCCTTCTGATCAACCTTTATGTAGGCATAAGCTATCTTCCGATATATGGCTCATGGCAGTAGTTATTACTTTAGCCCTTCATGGACGCTATGAAATATACATGATACAATCTTATAACAATTCAATCTTTTGTCTATGACCTGGGCTCAATTCTTTCTTTTAACCTATACCGGAATCTTCTACGGCTGTATGATTGTTAACATATATTCCACATGGATAACACTCCGAAATATTAGGTACATTCATTATGTAATTATCTCTGGATCATTGATCGAATAATTCCTTTCATTCCTTCTCAACTTTCTTTAAATGCAAGCAATTGCTTTTCCTGGTCGTTCTGCCTCCTTGTTGCATGCATACATAGCTTATTTTAGTGCCCACACATATTGAAATTCCATACAACCCATATTATCTTTAATATCACCTTTTGATTTTGATATATAGTTCATTAGCCACGATAGGTGCCACCTGCTGATGGAGTGCATACAATGTTGTTGTGAGACTATTGTTACCTGACCATTTCCTCTTTAGGTGACTGTGCTTGGTTAAAGCCTTCTTCCTTATTTCCTCCGCTAGTCTTTCATTGTAGTACTAAGGGAGGATCCTTTGATTGTTGCAAGGCTGCGAGCTTATTACATCGTATACTCGATGGAATTTTTAATGTTCGTACTCACATATAAAATTCCTTAGTTATGTACCTCCATACTTATATGCTTGTATGGTTGCTCCCAAACTGAAGTTTTGACTGTCTTCCCTTAACACTCATACGGTATCTTTAAGTACCCCAATTCCTATCTGAATATTTCGCAAGGTCACGATGTCATATCTGCGAGACTGAATTCCCCATGCTGGGGTTCACTCCATTTATCTTGCACGATCTATTGATTTGTGTGTATCCTCTTGTCTAGCCATAACTAGGCTCTTCCTGAATCAACTACTAACTACTCATTGGCTCATTCTCATACCAATATTCTGCGTAATCTTTCATGGGTCATTTCCTTTATCTTAACTTACGTCCCGCACTGGCTCCTTATCTATCGATAATATCTCAGGCAGGAACCCTTACCTCCTCTCCTTGATGCCGTGTTTTCATAATGTTCTGGAATCGTATCGTATCTACAGGACTTGAATAAGTGCAATCTTATCCCTTTCTCATTCTTATCACATTCTTCCTTTACCATTTCCATAGTTACTAGAACCACTTAATTCTGACCTAATGCCACATCACACCATATTC
>AWOL01S0003890.1:54494-66342 GCA_000715115.1 Nicotiana otophora | reverse complement strand
CTTTAGGGGAGCACTAAAATTTATTGCTACGATGATCTACGTATAGATGTTTTACCCTCTCATCTTTGACATCTTTTCACATCATCGATGATATTTACTCGCCTCGCGGTAATCCTTCAGTACCAAGGATAACGAAATTCCTCACTCGTGAGGGTGACACTTAGTGTAACTGGCACATACAGTCCCTTAAGATTAACTTTACTTACCTTACTTGATTTAGGAAAGCGTCTTCCTGAATGACCATTCTCTGAATTTCTCATGAATCTTCTTCTGTTGTCCACTCTATTATCGCCGGAACGAAATCTAAAATTCTCATGATGCTGACTATTATCCAATCACTCAGTCCCTAATTCATGTTTAGTTTATCTTGTTCACCAGCCTATACTGATTTCTATTGTTCTGGGGTCTAACCTTTCCTTCCAGTAGTCGCGTTGGAGTTACGAACTTATTTCTTGAAATAAGGATATGACTTTATGGCCTATATTCTTTTGTTGTCTCAAGGCCTGTCACCTCTCATCTTTTCCTTCAATTGACTATAGACTCTGTAATACTGTCATCTTTTTGATCCATGTATCATATCTTACTCATAATGCTTCATTAACTCTTTTCTTATTTCCCGCTAACATTTATGCCTATCACTTTATTCTGAAAACTCGAACAAGACATTCTTTTGCTTTTAGCCCCTCTTCGTCCATCCACTGGATCATTGAATTGCCAAACATTCTCTTTCTACCAGGGATGGGAGCCACACTAAGGTAATAGTTATCCCTTCCAGGCTTCCAGTGCTTATCTTTGTAGTACTCATATCTAGCTGTACTATTTTAGAGTGCACCATCAAGGTGCCTCACAAGGAGATCTATTAGCACCTTCGTAATATCCTTCAGAAATGCCAACTAACACAAATGATCCATTTACCATTTTGGGTTACTCTAACCCTAGCCGGATCCTAATATCCTGTCCTTTTCTTAAACTACACATGTTAGCCCCCATTGGGCATAACTAAGATGGATGTGGCTGATTGAACATACCTTTGTTACTGTTGAAGGTAACTTAGAATGATTATATCTCTCTTCCTAAACTGTAAATAATGATCACCTTTATTAACTGGGTACCTCGTACCCTTCTTCATCTTGCTTCTTTTACTTCTTGAAATTTGTATTTATTTTCTGAATCTCACATTGTCTTTCACCATAAAGGTAGAATAATATTATTGCCTTAAGGTTCCTTATCAAGAGGCTTACACGTCTTAGTAAACACATGATCTGATGAATACCTCATATTTATCAATCATAAGCATGATGCAAAAATTGAGTTCCTCTGACTCAACTCTTCCACGGTTATATCTCTTGCCAACCATCTTTCTAGATGTAAGCATCATTGTATTACGAATAAGATAGAGTTTAGGAAATTGAGTTTTTACAACTGAGCTCTACAACACGATCTAGAGTAAGAAGAAAGAGTGGTAGTCCTAAATGCCCTGTAGCCTCCTGCTTATAAGTATGGTGCACGACACACCAATAAATAAGACTCTACTAGACACGGCTTGTAGACTCCCTAGGAAAGAACTGCTCTGATACCACTTTTGCCACGACCCAAACATATGGGCTGCAACGGGCACCCGGTACCTTACTCAACCGAGTACCAATATACATATCTTTCTTATCATACTCTCATTGGCAAATGGGCCAAACTGGTCGTCATGGGCTAACCAGAATAAACATAGGGGAATACTCAATATAGGATGACCCATCCTGAAATAAAAACTTATAAATGTGACATACGGGCCTATAAGGCCAACATGATCATTTGTAAACTAGAAATAGGCCGATAAGGCCATACAAGTATCCGTATACATGACATCTGTCTACAAGTCTCTAAGACTACATAAGTATCATAAAGGTCAGGACTGAGCCCCGCCATACCAATCAATACATATCCTAACTATACTGACCAAATAAGCAACTCCGGAGCAAGTGAAGCGCACCAAACTCGGAGGACTCTCGACCTGTCTATCGGGACCTGCGGGCATGAAACGCAGTATCCCCAGGCAAATGGACATCAGTAGGAAATAATGTACTGAGTATGTAAGGCACTATACTGAAAGCTGAAACTGAACTGATAACATAATAACTGAAAGCAACTGGAAGTCAATGATAATCTGATGATATGCTTACCTACTGATACTGACTCAATTCGACAGCGTCTACACATCTCAACAAACCTAAATCTGCGCTTCTCTTGTATAGGACTTCCCCGTTGAAGAAATTGTGGTTTACCAGCCTCTTGAGGGCATGGTTTTGACCATTAGTAGCATTCTCCGAGTATTCTCTAGTTGCAAGGAATTTCTTGATATTATGATACCATGGTTTACAATCTGGTTCTTCATCTACATGAAAGCAATAGGTATGTTGATCCCTGATCTCTACCTCGATAGGGTCGATGTAGTTCTTGTCTGGATGATGAATCATAGATGATAAAGTTGCAAGGGCGTCATCGAACTCGTTCTGAATCCTTGGAACGTGCTTGAACTCAATCTTCGTGAACTTCTTGCATAGCTCCTTCATACAGTGCAGGTACAAAAGTATCTTGACTTTCTTGGTGGACCATTCCCCTTGGATGTGGTGTATATATAGATCGAAATCCCCTATGACCAAAAGTTCTTTGATGTTCATGTCGACTTCCAAACTGATCCCAAGGATGCACGCTTCGTATTCAGCCATATTATTGGTACAATGGAATCTTATCTTTGCCGATGCTGGATAGTGCTATCCAATTCCAACTCCTTTGAAGTTTGATGCTCCATTGAAAAACATTCTCCATCCAGGGTACGATTCTGCAATATCTTCTCTAGCAAATAACACTTCTTCGTCAGGACAATACGTAGTAACTGGCTTGTAATCTCCATTTACCGGATTTTATGCGAGGTGGTCGGCTAAATGTTGCCCTTTGATAGCCTTCTGAGTTATGTACACAATGTCAAATTCACTGAGGAGAATTTTCCATTTAGCTAGCTTTCCGATAGGCATCGCCTTTTGGAAGATGTACTTGAGCGGATCGAGCTGAGATATTAGATGCGTAGTGTATGCTGACATATAATGCCTTAGTTTCTGTACAATCCATGTCAGAGTGGAACAAGTGCGCTCTATCAAAGTATGTTTGGCCTCGCATGGCGTTAACTTCTTACTTAGGTAGTATATGGCCTGCTCATTTCTCCTAGTTTCGTCATGCTGTCCCAACACAGAGCCGAAGGCATTATCCAAGACTGATAAATATAGTAACAATGGCTTCCCGGGTTCGGGGGGAACCAGCACTTGTGGATTTGAAAGATATTCTTTGATTCTGTCGAAGGCTTTCTGGCACTTTTCTGTCCATTTTGTGGCAGCATCCTTTTTCAGCAACTTGAAAGTGGGTTCATAGATTTCCGTGGACTGAGCTATGAAGCGACTGATGTAATTCAATATACCCAGGAAACGAATTACATCTTTCTTGCTCTTTGGTGGTGGCAATTCCTGAATGGCCTTGATTTTTGATGGGTTCAGTTCTATCCCCTTCCATTTGTAATGAAGCCCAATAATTTTCTAGCGGGGACTCCGAACGCGCACTTTGCAGGGTTCAATTTCAAACTGTACCTTCGTAGGCGTTTGAAAAATTTCCTCAAATCATCCAAGCGCTCTGAACTCTTTCGAGACTTGATGATGATGTCATCCACATAAACCTCAATCTCCTTATGAATCATGTCATGAAAAAGGATCGTCATGGCCCTCATATAGGTGGCGCCAATAGTTTTTGAAACCGAACGGCATAACTCTATAGCAGTAGACTCCCCAAGGTATGGTGAAGGCTGTCTTCTCTCCATTTTCCTCGTGCATCAAGATTTGGTGATACCTAGTGAAACAATCCATAAACGACTGCAGTTCATGCTTCGCGCAGTTGTTGATGAGGATATGGATTTTTGGCAGAGGGAAATCATCTTTTACACTAGCTTTGTTGATATCTCGGTAATCCACGCATATTCTAATATTTCCATCTTTCTTGGGTACTGGAACGATTTTTGCCAACCAACTGGGATAATTGGTGACCCTTACCACATTCGCCTATATGTGCTTGGTCACTTCTTCCTTTAACCTTAGACTTAAATCAGGTTTGAATTTCCTGTGTTTCTGCTTGGGCGGTCTGGTAGGATCGGTGGGCAGTCGATGTGAGACAATGTCAGTGCTTAATCCCAGCATATCATCATATGGCCATGCGAACACATCGATGTACTATCAGAGGAGCTCAACCAGTTTTTCCTTCTGCTTGGCTTCTAGATGAATGTTGATTCTGGTTTCTTTTACGTCTTCTTCACTTCCAAGATTGAACATTTTTGTTTCTTTAAGGGCGGGTTTTTCTGACTCTCTAGCTGTTCGATCTCCTGTAGGAGATTGTCTGGCATCATACTCCTAGTAATCTGGGTCGTTGTTCTCGATAGTTTCGTTACATGTCACAATCGCGGAACGTGGGCTTTTAGCATTTTGATTACTGAAAATAAAAGCTAACTATAAATGAAGCGGTAAATAAACTTGCAATATTTGAGAAAATGATTCTTTTTATTTAATCAAAAGAGTAATGTCTTAAGCGTTCAAAAGAGGCAAACGACAAAAGCCATAGACACGGTGCAAGCCTTAATTGACCGTGCACGTTTCAAAAGAACACTTTTACGGTTTCATACTACTAAGACTCCCGGAGAACCAAAGATGGACTGGTGGTCCAATTCCGCAGCTCTTCCCCTGGTTCGGCATCCCTGATAATCAGTGTCTTAATGTTAGTCCCTTCACGGCATTCTTCAATCATATTCACGAACAACATTCCCATCTCGTTGATGATATCATCTTCTAACACTGAACTCTGACCCGGACTTGAAACATGCTCTGGCATAAAAACCTTTTTCCCAGAGCTACCGGTATCCATTTTCCCCTCCGGAGGCTGATATCCTATGCCGGCCCTTCCTTTCTACCTGTTAGGTTTAATTGGCTCTGTGATCCCATCTGACCTGGATCCCAGCCCTGTTCCTGGCCTGTATTCATATTGCATCATCTCCCTTATAGCCATCTTGGATCTATACGGCAACTGCATTCCCAAGTTTTGTTCCGTTTCTTCCATTTTGGTAGTCTGCTTGATTTCCACTGCATGGAAAGCAACCCTGTCTAGCCCTTTAATGAATAGAACATCATGCTCTAAATAAGCAGAGTGACCCCACTCGCCGTGGACCACAATCTCCTGACATCCCCACTCAAATTTCATGTATTGGTGCAAAGTGGATGGGCCGGCCCCTACCATATGTATTCAGGGCCTTCCCAGTAGCAAGTTGTAGGAGGAAGAGATTTTCATAACTTGAAACAATATGGGAAATTCGACCGGCCCGATCTGCAAGGACAAATAAATTTATCCAATAACATCCTTTTGTGAACCGTCAAAGGCCCTTACCCTCACGTGGCTTTCCTTGACTTCCCTCAAATGAATTCCTAACTCCCGTAGGGTGGAGAGCAGACAAATATTGAATCCTGACCCTCCATCGACCAACACTCGTGACACCACTTTGTCCCCACATTTGACAGTAATATAAAGTGTTGTGTTGTGACTTCCGCCTTCGACAAGAAGTTCGTCTCTTCTTAAAGTGATCATATTTGCTTCGATCATTTTCCTGATTTTTGCGACCAGCACCTCACTGGTGGTGTTGCTTGTTACACTTACCCTACTTAGTACTTTCAATAGGGCGTCTTTATGGCTGTCGGAACTCATTAATAAGTCCATGACTGATATTGTGCTGGAGTTTTCTTCAGCTACTCCTCCATGGAATACTCTTTGGTGGACATTCTCTTCCAGAACTCAGCGGCTTCTGGGTTTGTTATGTTCCTTCTTTGAATTTGCTCTCTTCCCAAATTCCCTCGATTGACATCTTCAGGAGTGTAGCATCTCCCAGACCTAGTCATACCATAGGCTGCAACAAAGTCTGTCATTTTGGCCTTCCCCTTTTGTTGGTACGTCCATGGGACGATTTTGTATTCCCGACTTTCTTCATCTCTTGTAGCAACAACAAGTTTTCATTGATAAGTCTGAACAGTCACTGTAGGTATCACTTGTACTATAATCATTGGAGCCCTTTGAGGAGAGATCCTCGCGGCTTTTGCATTTCCTATAGTGATAATCGTTCCTTTTAAGTTATATTCTTCGTCCAATGTGATCATGTTTACTCCTTGGTTTCGATGATTTGGGCAGCGGATTATGATTCACATTGGGTGGTGCCGGAGTGAACTGAATGGCTCCGCTCTTTATCAGCATTTCAATCTCATTTTTCAGATTAAAACAATCTTCAGTATCATGACCAGGTACATTGGAATGGTACACGCACCTTTTAGTTGCATCAAAATACTTGGAGGGATGCTCAGGAACCCTTTCTTCAACTGGATGTATCAATCCTGCTCTTCTCAATCTCTCGAATAATTGGGCCAGAGGCTCAGCAATCGGGGTATAATTTCTAGGACCCCTCTCTTCAAGGTTGGGAAAAGGGCGTGGTGCATAAGCGGGTCGATTTTGGTGAGTAGTGGTTTGGAAAGGAGCATATGGTCGTTATAGGTTCGGGTTGTTGTTGGCTCGATGAGGGTTGTATTGTGGTTGAGGATGATATTATGGATGAGTGTTACAAAATAAAGTGTAAGTTGGTGGTGGTGAGTGATTATTTGGGAAACAAGAAGTGTTTCCGTGATGTGGGGTGGGTTGATAGTAAGGGACGACTACTGACACCTCCTCTTTCTTCTTCTTTCCGCTACCGATTGACCCTGATTCAATGGCCTTGCTGGCTGCTTGCAATGTTGCCATGGATTGTACTTTACCGGATTTTATGCCCTCTTCTAATAAATCTCACATCTTGACCAGCTCGGGGAATTTATGTCCCTTCATCTTTTCACAGTATATCCCTTCCTAAGCTTTGATGAAATACTTGGTTAATTCAATGTCGTCCAGCGGAGGTTGTCCCCTCGTGACCTCTGACCTCCACCGATGTGCATATTTTTGGAATGACTCGAATGGTTTTTCTGCAGGTTCACCAGTGCAAACTAATCGGGAGTGATCTATGTGTTGAATCGAAAGCGATTCATGATGTCCTCTGCCATATCTTTCCAAGGTGTCAAATTTCGTGGATCCTTTCGAGTATACCAGTTGAGTGCTTCTCTCGTCAAGATCCTTATAAATAACATCATCCTTAGCTTCTCATTCCTCCCCACTCCAACTAACTTGTCACAATATGATCTCACATTCACGTGGGGATCACTCGTCCCATCGAAGATATTGAACTTTGGAGGCTTATACCCTGCTGGCATATCCACATCCGGATGAATAAATAGATCCACGTAGTCCAAACTTTCACTTCTTCAAGCAACTTGGAGGTTCTTCATTTTCTTTCTCAAGATTTACAGCTTCTCAGATACTGACTCCTCTTCCTTACGCCTGGTTTCCCTTTCCATCTCGACGTATTGGTCAATCTCATAAGGTACCCTGAACATGACAGGTGCTGTAAAAGTAGGTTCAAAAATGTCATGTACAGGGGTAACATACCGCTCATGGGCGGCGGTATGTGCCACAGGTATGTGTTGGTGAGTGGTAAAAGTGACTCTATCACTAGGAGGGATATGAGTGGCATTGTTAGTGATAGGCGAGTTTTATGGTGTCTAAACGTACTGTGGTACGTAGGGAGTGTGGATAGGGGGGTTTGGTGGGTTTGCGGGGGCTACTGGAGGTATGACTTGAGTGGTAGGAACTGGAGTTAGGGTGTTGTTGTTTTGGCCCGAAGTGGAAGGAAAGTGGTCAGGAATTGAATCCAAAGAAGGGAATCGAGGTGGTTGAGGAAGATTTGTCACGTCCAGATGTGCTAGTTCCCTGATGCATTGTACTTCCTCCCTTAGAGACTCCATTTCCTGGGCCATTCTAGCCACTTGTTCATCATTCCTGGTATCATCCTTCTCCCCCGATCACCCCGGGCTGTCGGCTATGACCAGAGCATGTTTAGTCGGGTTTTCTGTAGATGACATCTTTCCCTTTAACCTTAGATTGTATGGTGGTTCCACTAGTTTCGGTCAACACAAACCAACTTTCTTTTTATTTTGGGGGTAATAATAAAGCAAGAGAAAAAATAAGAAGAAAGAAAAGAAAAAGAAACAGGAGTCAGTTTCTTCCTTTATACAAGCAAGATATCACATAGAGCAATTAATTCACGCATTAAGCCTAGCGTGTTTCCTAGTATTTGCAGGGACCTCTCATTGCCAGAGGTAGGCCTAAATCATAGATATTTGACATACATTTAGACTTGACACATTTAGATCCGAAAAAGGTTTGTTTTGATTGATAATTTGGACTGACGTAAGTGGGAACGAAGATTACATCATTATTTCATAGAACTGCATGGGCTTGGCCAACTTGCCCTTTTGGAAAGTAAAAGAAAACTGGGAATAAGGGTAGAAAGAAGGAAAGAATGGTAAATGAATCAACTCCAACAACCATCCCCGGAGTCGTTGCCCATATCCTCTTCTTCTTTTGGCTCTTCTTCTGGATCCTCCTCCGGGTCTTCTTTAAACTCCTCCTCGTCATCGTTGAACTCTGACCCCTCCTCCGGATCTTCTTCTGGCTCTGTGCTAAACTCTATTTGGATGCACTCCACTATTCAGCCATCGTCTTTAGCAGGTGGCAACATATGATCGATGGATCCTGGGACCACTTGATGGTGCATCGAAGTAGTCACGAGGTAATGTGGCATGCTCTCATGGTAAATTTGCAAAGTAGCCTCTGCATCCTCTAACCAGGCTATACCCTTTCTGCTTGGCCGGGCTAGCTCATCTTCCTCGTTGATCCAGACATAATACTCAGGAGTGTGCCACAAGTTTTGACCCATTGGCATTGTGACCAGGTCGTTCAACTCTTCTTGGAGCATTCTTATCATAGGGATCTGAATCTGTCTGTTGTACTCATCCTCATATAGCATTGTCCTTGTCCATAGAGGCACATCTTGGATCGTCCCGAACAGTCTGAGAACCCACAGGGGTGAGTATGGTTGAATACCTTCAAGTCCGATCAACTCAATGAAGTATTTCTGAGGAGTCCTTAATATTGCTCTCCCACCTAACCATGATAGCTTCCAGTTGATCCATTATCCACTTAGATTGGTCAGCATTTCCCTCCACTCGTCTTGCCCATATGGGGAGACCCAATGCCTCATCCTCTCATTGTGGTTGCGGATCATGTTATTGACGCCCACAAAATAGTCAATGGTGGCCTCTCGCTAGAAGAAATATTCGGTAGCCAGATCTGAAGCAACAAGCTACAACCCTTAAAGAAATCATAGCCTCGTGCACATGCAGATAAAGCCCTCAGCATCTCAGCTAGCACCATCAACACCAAAGTAGCTTGAAGGTTTCCACAGAAGGTCGCCAAAACCATAGGTGATAGGTTGATGTTGATCCGACCCTTTCTCTGCGGGAAGACCAACAATACCAACAGTGCCATTAAGAAGGTGATAGGTCTGAGACTCTTCCACATCGCTTGGTCATATTAAAACTCTCCCGAATACCACTTGTATCTTTCACTGTGTCCAAATCTGTCGAATAGCTGGTTTAGGCTCACCCATTTGTCCTCGATATTTCTAAGACCCCTACTGTTGGCTAGGCCCAAAGAATCCATGAACCGGTAACCGGGCATAGTAACTGGCAATATCAGCTTCCTTCCATTGAACGGCAGCTCTATGAAACTAGTGACCTCCTCCAATATCTGTATAACTCACAGTCGGCAAACTTGAACACCACCTTAGCCGGATCCCAAAAATCTATCAATAGGCGAGTGAGAACCCTATCTGCTAGGATGTTCATAAAAACGGTCAGTGCCCCTGAGTGTGTTCGACTCTTATCTCTGTGTTCCCGGCGAATGTTCTTCCACCATTGCTTCAACTTATGTGGCGTTCCCATTACCATGTTAATCTCAGGGATATTTTTGTTGATTTTCATTTTCTGATATGGGTATAAGAAAGGTGTTTGGTAAGTGGTTGCTTCGTATCTTTAAGTGTCTTGTCAGGTTTGTTTGTCTTTCCATAGATGTCATGTCGTTGGGTGCATGACCCATTGACATTAGGGTGGCTTCCCTAATTGTGTGTCGATGCCAAGGACTGACTCACCTAAGGTTTATACAGTATGCCCTATTTTTGCTAGAGTAGAGTGTTTTTTACTTTTGAGTTGGACTGAATGCTGCGAGAAGTTATGTCAGTTGACCTAACAAAGCTATTCTCTGAAACTAGGGAGTTTTGAAAAGAAGGTTCGGAGAGGTGTAAAAGACGAACCCTCACGTGCCATTGTGTGTAATAGTGTAAGGCCAAGACTCGATAGGAAGAAACGTGATGACAGTGTATATAAAGCAGTAACAGATAAGGGTGTTGCAACAATAAGCATGATAATAAGCATAAAGGGCAAATAAGGCAGGTAAGCACGAAATTGCAATATTATCTACAATTAAGGCAATGGATAAATAAATCTAAATGCCAAAGTAGTCTAAGTATGCTAAGGTCAGAACCTAAGTGTGAAATCCCCCTCAGAGTCCCCATGCTGTTGCACCCAATTTTGCACTAGTCAAAACAAGATTCAACTTGTAGTTTCTTTGTTGTTGATAAATGAGTCGCCACCTAATATTTGAAGGTATACTAGTGTCACGCCCCGGCCTTGGGGAGCGCGACCGACGCTCAACCAAGATACCCTAGTTAAGCAAGCCTGCTAGATGCCTTCTACCCAACCTTGCCCATTAACAATATAAGAACCAGTACAAGTGATAGACATGAGAAGAGTCAAGTATTCCACAATCTTTTCCATTACTAAAGGATATTCATTTATGATTTCGAAAATATTACAAGTTTCTGGATATGATGAAAAATATGTTTGCCCAAGTACCAACACTTACTAGTTTAACTCCCAACATCATACACAGAGGAAAAGACCAAAACAATACATCATCTTTGGCTTTAGAATCAAAGTCATACATATTCTTTCACATGGAGCACTAATAGTACATTTACTTTAACAAGTGGTACACTTTTAGTCATAACACTGAACAAAAGCCCAAAAATATACATTATCTTTGGCTTTAGACTCAAAGTCATATATATTCTTCCACATGGAGCACTAATAGTCCATTTAATTTAACAAAGTGGTGCACTTTTAGTCATAACACTAAACACATTTTATTTTTTAACAAAAATCTAAGATCTGACAAAATATATGTTCCCTTTATTTTCTTGTTTACCGAAAGAAATAAAGATGATAGATTTATCTAGATAGCAAATAGTAAATATACATAAAATTTATTTACTATTTATCTATTTACTATACGTAAAATATATCTTTTACTAAGAAATTATTAAACACCGTTAATTTTTATTTGCAATGATTTTTATCTAGATAACCTCAAATGGTATCTAGATTTTTTATTATATACATAATATTTACTATACGTTGACATAAAATAAATATACGTAAAATCATTGCTGAGAATAAAATAAATTTTATTACTAAAATAAATATACGTAATATATATTTATTAGATTTTTTTATTTTATTGGAGTCAGCGTATAGTAAATATACATAAAATAAAATAAATATTATGTTTACTATACGCCGACTCCCATGAAATAAAAAAATCTAATAAATATATATTACGTATATTTATTTTAGTAATAAAATTTATTTTACTCTCAGCAATGATTTTACGTATATTTATTTTATGTCAACGTATAGTAAATATTATGTATATAATAAAAAATCTAGATACCATTTGAGGTTATCTA
>AWOL01S0003890.1:29855-53850 GCA_000715115.1 Nicotiana otophora | reverse complement strand
TCTAGATAACATTTGAGGTTATCTAGATAAAAATTATTGCAAATAAAAATTAACGGTGTTTAACATTTCTTAGTAAAATGTATATTTTACGTATAGTAAATAGATAAATAGTAAATAAATTCTATGTATATTTACTATTTTCTATCTAGATAAATCTGTCATCTTTATTTCTTTCGGTAAACAAGAAAATAAATAGAACAGATATTTTGTCAGATCTTAGATTTTTGTTAAAAATTAAAATGTGTTTGGTGTTATGACTAAAAGTGCACCATTTTGTTAAAGTAAATGGACTATTAGTGCTCCATGTGGAAGAATATGTTTGACTTTGAATCTAAAGCCAAAGATCATGTATGATTTTGGGCTTTTCCTCTCATACACCACCCACATCGTGTCTACAGAGCCTCTAAGTACAACAGAAGAGAAGAATGGAAGTGCCGGCGACAAGGCCCCGGCTATACCTCAAAACATAAAGTACAACATCAAATTACATGAAGCCTGGAACAGAGTAGGGCTCACCAAAATCTGCTGAATAGAGAGTAACTGCTATCGAGGATCAAAACCGCCCGCCGACGAACCACCTGCATCCATTGAAGATGCAGCGCCCTCAGCAAAAGGGACGTTAGTACATGTGGAATAGTACTAGTATGTAAAGCTAAATGTCCTCTTTCAAAATAGAATTCCATTATAAGAAAAGGGAAAATCATAGAAACAGCAAGTCACAATCAACAATATCAAAATGCCCAATTAGAACATAGCAATTTTAAAAATACGAAAATAATATATATTTTTGGTTGGAAGATCATTAGCACCGATATACCATAGTGTTTTTAGCACGGCGTCTGATCACACCCGATCGGCTAGGCCATATCGCCATGAACAATATGGTTTCACATGTGATGCAAAAACAAAAGGGTGTTATCAAGTGTAGTACCACCATGTGTGCAACATGGCATCTGATCACCACCCCACCGGCTAGGTCGTCTCCCCACATATGCCGTGTGAGTCGACATCAAATATAGGGATATCAACAATATCATCCCAATTAAGGGGAATAATCACAATCACATCAATATTTCAATCTCATCCCAAATAAGGGGAATAATCACAATCCACTCCTACACCGGCACGTGTAGTTTCGGATGTGGGCTTTACGACCCACCCTTCCTCGGATTGCAAATAATACTCCAAAAAACATTTGTTTTTTCACACAAGGGAAACAAAAATACAAACATATGTTATATTCACCTCATTAGCTTTCACACTATAAATACCTTCATTAGTACTTTCAACCATTCAAAACATCGTTATTTCCTTGTCTCTCTTGGCCATACTTATGATTCTTCATTCATGGCACGTTGGCCATATTGCATATTCGACATTTTCATTTCTTTACTTACAAGGATTATCATCACAAATATAAACAAATAGAATATTCCGCAAATCACTACTTTAGGTTCATTAGTAATGAAAACTTTAAACACAATGGATTTCTTCCTAAGAAATGGAGTAAAATGACTGGCAATCGAAGCAAAATCATAGGCAATCGAAGCACAAGTTAAAATCATGAACGAGTAACAAATAAATTATTTTTGAAATACGTTTACCCAAAAAGGACAATATACAATTTCAACTCATGAAGACATAAAAGCTCAAAACACATTGGAAATACTTACAAATCATAGCATTAGTTAAGACAGCCACATTTGGGCATAACTTGGGTACATAAGCTTTTAGGAAAATCTATTTTTGAAGTCAGTTTGGAACAGTTGAATCAAGGCCTATTTCATAACCTTTCTCACATCATTTCATTTCCTCTGCACCATTGACCACAAGTATAACTTCCATTCTTGGCACGTTGGCCACACTTTATATCTCCAACCCACCTCTTTCACTTTCAAGCATCCTTATAGATTATCAACAACAAGGCATTTCTACTCAAGACTTTAAATACACATTTGAGTAATTAACCAAATTAAGGGTCTTAGACATATGTGATTTCTTACACAATTTGACATGCTAGTTTTCAATAGAATCACGTTTTCAAATCATAACATATTAACACACATCCCATGCTTAAGCACCTTCTCAAATAGTAACTCAACATACAAGAATGTTTAGATTACAGATTGAACGCATATATCTTTTGACACAAGGCTTATTCGGAATAATCAATTTATAATGAGCAATACGGGGCTTACAAGGCCATTGTGGGGTTCAATTCTAAAAGAGGTGTTTAGCCAACATACCTTGGTTGAGATTTCCTTAAGTTACTCACAACGTCCCAACACTTCTAGCAATAACGATCTATAGGAAGATAGCAAAACTCGAATAATAATTAGAAGGATTCTTATGGTGTAACTCTCTTAGGAATTGTGTTAAACACCTAGTATGCAAAATAGACTACAAAGCTCTATAATGGTAATCCCTTCCTCCCTTAACCAATTTCAATAAGAACTATCCAAAATGGTTCATTAACCCCACATACTATAACCTATTGACACATGCACGGCCTATTTCCAACCCCACAATACATAGAACTCATAACCTCTTGCATGAAGGCCTAGGAGAAGGACTTACCCAAATAGATGATAATCTAGTGATTGACTTCCTTAATTCTTGAAGGTTGGTGCAAGATTGGATAATTAGAATGCTAGGTTTCCTCCTTCTCTCTAAAATACTCTTACCTCTCTCTAAAATCATCAGATATTTACTTCAAAATGAGCCACTAAGGCTATTTATCTAAATGGGGTCGGGTTATAAAAATAGAAAAATGGACCCTCCGAACTCAGGTTTGCAGTCGCAGGATGGACCGCATAACGGATATGCGACCCTAAAATGGGCCACAAAACTGATGCCAAGAACTAGGCTAGTCTGGACCGGTCTGCAATAGGTCTGCGGTCCGCAGACCACTTATGCGGCCGTAGAATGGACAACAAAATAACCCAACAATATTCTTTGTGCCAAATCTGTGACAGCAAAATGCGGACCGCGAAACGGTTCTACGGTCGCGAAACAGACCGCAAAATTGCCTTTTTCTGCCAAAACTTTCCATCCACTCCTCAAAGCATTCTTCAACACAAAAAGTCCGTACTACAGTCCTCAAACACATAAGCCTTTCTCGACACCACAAAACCTCAAATTCCTTGGCAAAATATTTGCGGGGCCTTACAACTAGGTTACCTATTTAACTACAAAGTCATATTATTCATTAGTCTGCTAACCGGTGAGATTATGGGTAAGGGTTCTTTCTCTTCTAAGAGGAAGGTATTAGGCACCCCTTAAAATCTAGTTGAGGTAGCTCCATAGGACTTAGGCTAGATTTGGAATCAATTATTTATACTGTGCCTTAACTAGTGTTCTAAAGATATGGCGTACCGTATATTAGGACATAATTCTTACAAAGGGAGGGTGTAGTTTAAAAGGGTATGAATTAATAGAAGATAATAACATTAGTGCATATATGCTTGAAAAGAGATTTTGAAAGAGACATAGGATGTTTTTATTTAAGAAAGTATGTGAAAAGGAGAACTAAATTAAAACACTTGTTCTTAAAGCATGGAGGTACATATTGTTCTAATGAGATGAAGGCACTATGTGAGTAAGCGTATGATGTACCTTGATTGTTTTGGACTTGAAGGAAAAACAATGTTTTGAAAATCTTTTGAGGCGACGACACTTCATTTTTTTGAAATAATGATTCCCTTTTTGAATATAAGGCTTGTGTTTCTAATCTAATTTTTTTTCCTTTTGAAAGTGGGGCTGCCTTCTCCTACTAAGATGTTGGGGCTTCGAAATCCTTTAAGGAAAAGGTGAGCAAAAACATAGTAATGATATAAAAAATTTATAATTAGCGAACGGGGGATTAGTTACTAACTAATTCTTCTTTTAATCCTATGTTATTTAAGGTTTGCCTATGTTTATATGACATAGGATATAAATTAAAGCATTCAATCCAATATATTACTGATGTATACATGTGAGATAAAATAACAACAAGAATGTTGCAGAATGCGACAAGGCCATAAAACTAAAGCGACGAGGCAGTAAATAATAAAGGAGTTAAAGGAGAAGATTGGACTATGATATTTGGGCCCCAAGGAGGCAGGCCCAGCAGTAAAAGGGACGGCTACAACTGACTTTGATTTTTCCAGAAAAATACAGCGATGCTGGATTTGGGCCTGAGTTCCTTAAGAACTCAGAATGCACAAACAAATGTACATGTTCAAAAAAGAAAGAGAAGGTAATTAGATACATATTATGCATGTTCAACCATGTATGAAACATATAAGAAAAAGATTGAAGCAAAATATAATAAACTATCAAAACTCAAATACCATGGGAACTTATACTAATGTGATGGTTATATATGGCAAGTAATTTACATTGAAAATATTTCGTTGTCAGTAAACACTAAACCCAAAGAGAATAACAAGTGTCAATGGATTAAGGGCTAAGGAGATAGATTCACTCAAGGTCGATGTCCCCCTTTGAATCCCCTGACACTTCAAAGTTCCCAATGGTCTCAAGGCCCAGGGCAATGCTTGTACCAGGGAGAGCAGCCCAACCTAGAGTTAAACTCTACTCCCAAATACCCCTAACTACTAACGAATAATTTTTCCCCATAGGTTTAAGTACCAATGAGGCCCTTTCAATGTAAACCAACTACCATAAAACAACCTACCATAGAAGTATACTTCTCTCTTGACAGAATAACATAAGGACACAGAAACAATTTTATTCCTTATAACTACATTTCCAATACTAAATGAAACATACATTAATAAGTCTGAAGGTCAGATTCCAAACACACATAGAGATAGGAATACTATGATGTTACTGCCAAAAGAACCAAATACTTGAGATCCCATCTAAAGAGCACACAGTTTAGATATGCAACAATACAAATGCCTCTGTCTTAGTAGACTAATCACTGATGAGTTAGCTCAAGTCTTGCCACTAGCATATGTATAAACCGAGAACACTACTCGAAACTTTTAAAAGCATCAACAAGAATTCAGACAAATAGTCATAATCAAGCAGCTTCTACAAGTTTTATCAAAGATACCAGAACAAGATCAGGACTCTTAGTTTGACTACTAGTTTACATATTCAAACATGGGGTTCCTAAAGGTGCTTAACAGGATCACAAGTTATCAACCTTACTTCATTTGTAACTTATTGGCACAACCACATCTTCATAATAATACAAATCTTAAATAGGTAAACTATTGTGCCCAAGCAATAGCAATAGGATGTTCTCTTAGGATTGACAGATCAGATTCAGCTCATATTAGCAGGGAAAGAGAGGACTGGGTGCAATTTCAAAATAATGAGATCATGAAGACAAACAGGGTTACATGCAACATTTTAAATCAACTACACATAGATACTTTAAATGAAGTTATGATCCTACACAGACATGGTGAGTTTCATCGATTATAAGGCCAAGTCAGAAGTGTCACAAAGGAGATTAAGGACAGGGAAAGTATTGTGCCAAAAAAGTATAACTCAGCTATACAGACTGAGCTTTTTATCTAAACATGAGGCAATTATATTAAGCTTGAAACCTATTATCATTCAACTATAACAAGAATGACTATGTCTTTTTTTATGAAAGATAACTTGATTATACCAGAATATATATAGAAGGGTTACTGATGTTCATAAGAGTTCACCTTAATAAGACTGTTTCATATAGATGCAACCAACAGTTAGATATGAACATGAGAATGTCATAGTGATAACTCTGAAGTTGCTCTTAGAGTTAACAGACACGGATATAGAGAAGGAGAGCACTTAAACATTTAAACTTCTCATGCTTCGGTTAAATGATGAAAGATTATACTATGAACTTTCAGGTTTATCCTAATTAGAATTATCAAACAACAATCTCGACTACAAAACAATAGAATGCAGGAAACAATGTGTAGGGATAGAGATCACAACAAAATCATTAACAAAAAATCTAAAACCTAGGCAAGAATGAGAGGTCATTTGAAGAATATTAAGGAAAACTTAAGCATGTGGACTATTTGAGATCAGAAAGAAAGTCATTAAGGTCACATGGCAGCCTAATCAACACCAATTAGAGATATTCAAAGTATGACAAATTACCACAAGTTAATAACATATTATCACGAATTGGAAATGACATCTATACACTAATGACAAACATCATAAACGAACATAATTGACAAAAGGCAACAACATGCTCATGATATTCAAGTAAAACAACCCAAAGAGAAGAGTTGGAGGTGCACTGACCTTCTCTAGGGCAGCAGACCAAATAAGAATTCGTTTAGCCATTTAAGATCCAAGGACTCAAAACTTCAATCAATGAGAAACTCAGAACCAAAGCAAAATCAAAATTCAAGTAAGAATTTAGCCTTAGTCAAAAAAATAGTTCTAAAATACTACTGTATTGATTTTCTGTTTTGTTAGGTGTTCTTGGTGTGTTAGGTGAAAGCATTGAAGGCTCCTTTTATAGTGGCATTCAATGCCTCTAGGGTTCAACAAGATTCAAAACGATAGTGGAAGATGACGAGGGGCAGAAGATGTGAGCAAGATTGGGAAAACTCTAATTAAACAAAGGGAGAAATGATGATGTTTTACCTGCGAGAGAAGAGGAATGTCCGTTGAGAGAAAAATCCACCAGATAAAGACCCAATATCCATAGGTCTCTGCGATTGACCTATGGACCAAGAATAATGATAATGAATTGTCACGAACCAAAAACCAACCTCCGTGATGGCGCCTATCGTGGCACTAGGCAAGCCACTACTCAACTATCTTAACACAGTAAAAGCTTTAAAATTTTAGATGGAAGCAATTAATATTTAAGAAAACCTTTTAGGAACAGAAATAAACCCGCTACACAATACAATCTATCCCAAAACCGGGGAGTCATCGAGTACATAGGCATCTATACCAGGAACAATCTAATATAATGTCTAAGGAATAAGAAATGAAATGCAATAAAGATAATGAAGTTGAGCCAAGGCCTGCGAACGCCATGCAGGTACCTCGATAGTCTCCGGGATAAGCTGCTCAAATATCAACGCCCTCTATGACCGCGAACACCTGGATCTGCACACGAAGTGCAGGGTGTAGCGTGAGTACAACCAACTCAATAAGTAACAATAATAAATAAGGAACTGAAAGATAGTGACGATCTATGCAGTTATAGTTCATTTTTAGTAATCTCAACATGAATGTAGACCTGCTTTAAAAATTCAGCAGTTTAAGTCAAATCAATTTATAAATGCCAAGTTCGAGTAAAATCCTGATATAGTATCCCTCAAAAGTTTCAAAACAATGACATATAACAACTATGCGCAACAATAATGGAAGCAAATAATGCCTCTCGGGGAAACAATCACTAAATCTTTCTCAATAGCTCATCACTCGGCTCTCAACCCTCAACACTCACACTCAATAGGTACATGCGCTCACTTGGGGTGTACAGACTCCGGAGGGGCTCCTTCAGCCCAAGCGCTATATCGCTACGGCGTGCAGCCCAATCCCATATAAATAGCCATAAGGATCGTTGCGGCGTGCAACCCGATCCAAATATATATATAGCCTTGAGGCTAATTGCGACATGCAACATGATCCATATATACAGTCCTAAGGCTCATTGCGGCATGCAACCCGATCCATATATACACACATATAGCTCATAGCTCGGCACTCATGCCCTAACTCAGTCACCAACCTCTCCAATCTCTCGGGCTCTCAGACATCATAACAGTTAGCCCATACAAAGATAATATATTGTATCAGCAAGAAACAAGAAGAGACTGAGATATGGTACACAAGTAAACCATGATTGAGTATAGAACATCAATTATCAATTAATTCAACGAGTACACGACCTCTATGGGTCCCAACAGTGTAGTCTTATAGCCTAAGCATGAATCCTAATATGATTTGCAGTCAAATTTCTATAACACAGGGAGAGCATATAGCTAACAACAAGTTATTCAACTTTACAATTCCACGAAATGGATCAAGTCACAATTCCTACGGTGTACGCCCACATGCCCGTCACCTAGCATGTGCGTCCACCAAATAATCATATAACAACAAAATTTGGTGTTTCATACCCTCAGGACCAGATTTAAAAATGCTACTTACCTTAATCCGAGCCAAAACTCTACTCCAAAATGCCCTTGCCTGGCGAATCGGCCTCCAAAAGTCCCGAATCTAGCCACAAGCACTATAATATAATCCACATGGCTAAAGGAATTAATTCCATAAGAAAAATACGAATTATAAGCCAGAATCCGAAATTGGCTCAAAATGGGCCCCCGGGCCCACATCTCGAAATTCGACAAAAGTCACAAAACCAGAAAGCTCATTCACTCACGAGTCTAACCATAGCAAATTTATCAAAATCCGACATCAAATGACCATTCAATTCCCCAAAATTAACTCTCCAAATCACTAGCCTCAAACCCCCAAATTTCACCTCCGAAACTCACCAACTAGGTGTAAAATCAGTGGGGAAACATAATCATAGAAGACAAATGGACACAAGGATCTTACCTCAAGAATTCCCCTTGAAAACACCCTCTCAAAATCTCTAAAATCCGAGCTCAAAATGTTAGAAATGGTGAAAATTCTCGAAACCTCGTATTTATATGTTCTATCCAGGTCTTCCGCACCTACGGCCCAAATCCCTCTTTTACGGTCCCTCTTTTGCGGTTGAAAGTCCACTTCTGCGGAAATCACTAACTTCTCAGCTACCGTACCTGTGCACTCCTTTCCGCTTCTACGGAAGCGCTTCCGCGGAACAGGTCTGCATCTGCAGCCGCGCAGGTGTGGAAAGAACCTCGCACCTGCAGCCATTGCCAAGCCTCCTCCTTTTCGCTTCTGCAGGCTTCTGTGGGCTCGCACATGCGGTTCCCACTCTGTAGGTGCGATTACTACTGCAGCAGCAAAACTTCAGTTGCTTCCTCAACTTACTTCCAAGTCCGTTAACCACCTGAATCCAACCCGAGGCCCCCGGGACCTCAACCAAACATACCAACAAGTCTTATAACCCAACACAAACTTAGTCGAACCCTCAAATCACCTCAAACAACGTCAAAAACACAAACTCCACAAGGATTCAAGCCTAATGAACTTTGAAATTTCCACATTCTACAAACGACGTCGAAACCTATCAAATCACGTTTGATTGACCTCAAATTTTGCACACAAGTCATAAATGACACCACGAACCTACTCCAACTTCCGGAAATCCAATCCAACCCTGATATCAAAAAGTCCATTCCCGATCAAACCTTCTAAAATTCCAACTTTCTCCATTTCAAGCCTAATTCTACTCCCGACATCCAAATCACAATCGGACATGCTCTTAAGTCCAGAATCACCCAACAAAACTAATGGAACCATCAAAATTCCAATGCGACATCGTTTACACATAAGTCGACATCCGGTCGACTTTTCCAACATAAGCTTTCAATTAAGAGACTAAGTGCCTCAATTCACTCTGAATTCTCTCCGGACCCGAACCAACAAATCCGATAAGTCATAAAACAATAGTGAAGCACAAAAATAAGCAGAAAAGGGGAACGGGGCTACAACTCTCGAAACGACCGGTCGGGTCATTACATCCCCCCTCTCTTAAACAAATGTTTGTCCTCGAACGGGTCTAGAAACATACTTGGAATCTCTTATATGTGTGGATATCTACTCCGCATCTCCCGCTCGGTCTCCCAAGTAGCCTCCTCAACGGGCTGACCTATCCACTGCACCTTCAGTGAAACTATATCCTTTGACCTCAACTTTCGAACCTGTCGACCCAGAATAGCCACCAACTCCACATCATAAGTCAAATCACCATCCAAATGAACCGTGATGAAATCCAAAATCTGAGACGGGTCGCTAACATACTTTCGGAGCATAGAAACATGAAATACTGGATGCACACTCAACAAGTTAGGTGGCAAATCCAAGCTTGTAAGCCACCTCCCCAATCCTCTGAAGTACCTCAAACGGTCCAATGAACCAAGAGCTCAACTTGCCCTTCTTCCCGAATCGCATAACAACCTTCATGGGTGAAACCTTCAGTAGAACCTTCTCCCCAACCATGTAAGACACATCACGGACCTTCATGTCGGTATAGCTCTTCTATCTAGACTGCGCCGTGCGAAGCCACTCTTGAATCAATTTAACCTTGGCCAATGCATCCTGAACTAATTCGGTACCCAACAGCCTAGCCTCACAGGGCTCAAACCAACCCATCGGAGATCTATACCGCCTCACATACAAAGCCTCATACGCGTCCATCTGGATGCTCGACTGATAACTGTTGTTGTAAGCAAACTCCGCGAGTAGCAGAAACTGGTCCCATGAACCCCCATAATCAATGACACATGCACGTAGCATATCCTCCAATATTTGAATAGTGAGCTCAGACTGCCCGTCCGTCTGAGGCTAAAATGTTGTACTCAACTCCACGTGAGTGCCCAACTCTCATTGCATGGCTCTCCAAAACTACAATTTAAATTGCGTCCCTCTATCTGAAATGATGGAAACCGGCACACTGGGAAAGCGGACAATCTCTCAGATGTAAATCTCAGCCAGTTGCTCTTAAGAATAAGTGGTGCCCACCGGAATGAAGTGCACAGACTTGGTTAGCCGATCCACACTCACCCAAATAGCATCAAACTTCCTCGAAGTCTATGGGATCCCAACTACGAAATCTATGGTGATCCGCTTCCACTTCAACTTTGGAATCTCTATCCTCTAAAGCAAGCCACCCGGTCTCTGATGCTTATATTTTACCTGGTGACAGTTAAGGAATCGAGCTACAAACCCCACTATGTCTTTCTTCATCCTCCTCCACCAATAGTGTTGCCTCAAGTCCTGATACATTTTCGTGGCACCCGGATGAATGGAATACCGTATACTGTGGGCCTCCTCAAGAATTAACTCGCATAGCCCATCCGCATTGGGCACACAAATCCGACCCTGCATCCTAATACCCCATCATCCCCAATAGTCACATCTCTGGCATCACCGTGCTGAACCCTGTCCTTGAGGACAAGAAAATAAGGAACATCATATAGGCGCTCTCTAATGCGATCAAATAAGGAAGACCAAGACACCACACAAGCGAGAACCCGACTGGGCTCTGAAATCTCCAATCTCACAAACCGGTTCGCCAAAGCCTGAACATCAACTGCGAGAGGTATCTCTCCAACGGGAAGAAAAGCAAGACTACCCATACTCACTGCTTTTCTACTCAAGGCATCGACCACCACATTGGCCTTTCCTGGATGATACAGAATAGTGATGTCACAGTCCTTTAGCAGCTCCAACCATCTTCGCTGCCTCAGATTGAGATCCTTCTATTTGAACAGGTGAATGAGGCTCCGATGATCCCTAAACACCTCACAAAACACACCTTAGAGGTAATGCCTCCAAATCATCAATGCATGAATGATGGAAGCTAGCTCCAAATCATGAACATGGTAGTTCTTCTCATTAGGCTTCAACTGGCACGAAGCATAAGAAATCACTCTGCCTTCCTGCATCAACACACACCCAATGCCGATCCTAAAAGCATCACAATACACTGTACAAGAGCCCAAAACTAACGGCAAAACTAGAACTGGAGTTGAGGTCAAGGCAGTTTTGAGCTTCTGAAAGCTCTCCTCACACTCATCCGACCACCGAAAAGGAGCACCCTTTTTGGGTCAATTTGGTCAAGGGCAATGCAATAGATGAGAAACCCTCCACAAAGCGACAATAATAACTGGCCAAGCCAAGAAAGCTCTGAATCTCCGTAGCTGAGGACGGTCTGGGCCAATTCTGAATTGCCTCTATCTTTTTCGGATCCACCTGAATACCCTCACTGGACACCAAGTGCCCCAAGAATGCCACTGAGCTGAGCCAAAACTCACACTTGGAGAACTTGGCATAAAGCTTCTCCGCCCTCAAACACAACAACACAACCCTCAAATGTTGGGCGTGCTCCTCCTGACTACGAGAGTACACCAGGATGTCGTCAATGAATACAATAACAAACGAGTCGAGATAAGGCTGAAATACATTATTCATTAGATGCATGAATGCTGCTGGGGAATTTTTCAGCCCAAAGGACAACACAAGGAACTCATAATGACCATAACAGGTCCTGAAATCTGTCTTAAGAATATCCGAGTCCCGAATTTTTAGCTGGTGATACTTAGACCTCAAATCAATCTTGGAGAACACCCTCTCTCCTTGAAGATGGTCAAATAGGTCATCAATGCGCGGCAAAGGACACTTGTTCTTGATTGTGACCTTGTTCAACTGCCTATAATCAAAGCACATTCTCATAGTACCATCCTTCTTCTTCACAAACAGAACAGGTGCACCCCAAGGTGACACACTAGGCCTAATAAACCCCTTATCAAGGAGTTCCTGAAGCTACTCCTTCAGCTCCTTCAACTCAGTTGGTGCAATACGGTATGGAGGAATAGAAATGGGCTGAGTGCCTGGCACCAAGTTAATGCCAAAGTCAATATCCTTGTTAGGTGGCATGCCCGACAGGTCTGCAGGAAACATATTCGGGAAATCTCGCACCACCGAAACAGAATCAATAGTAGGGGTCTCTGCATTAACATCCCTCACAAAGGCCAAATAAGATAGACAACCCTTCTCAACCATTTGTTGAGCCTTCAAGTATGAAATCACTCTACTGGGAACATAGTCTAGAGAACCCCGCCACTCAATCTGTGGCAACCCCGGCATAATCAATGTCACGGTCTTAGCGTATCAATCCAGAATAGCATGACATGGAGACAACCAGTCCATACACAAGATCATATCAAAATCAACCATACTAAGTAAAAAGAGGTCAACTCTGGTCTCCAATCCCACCAATAGTCACTACACACGATCGGTATACCTGGTCCACAACAATAGTATCTCCTACCAGCGTAGATACATGAACAGATGAAACTAGAGATGCCCGGGGCATATCCAGATAATGTGTAAAATATGATGACACGTATAAATAAGTGGAACCAGGGTCAAATAATACAGAGGCATCCCTATGGAAGACTGAGACAATATATATGATCACTGTATTGGAAGTAATAGCATCTGGTCTGGCGGGAAGAGCATAGAATCGGGCCTGACCACCACCTGATTGGCCTTCCCCTCTAGGGAGACCTCTAGCTGAATGGGCCCCACCCCGAGCTGGCTGAGCGGGTGGTGAAGTAACTGGTGCTGAAGCTGTAGTCTGACTCATCTGCTGAGCTGGACCTCATGTAAGGCAGGGGCAATATCTCCTGATATGGCCAAACTCTCCACACTCGTAGCAACTCCCCGGTGCTGGTGGTGGGGACTGGAGGGAACCCCAAGCACCGGGATAACTGGTAGAAGGACATGGCATAGACGCGCCCTGACCTGATGGAGCACGGGACGAACTCTGAGCTCGAAGGGCACTGAGATATGAGTGACCCTACTGATAACTGTGTGAACCATGGCCAGATGATGCACCACGGTGACACTGGGTGAGCCGTCTGAGCATGCCTGTAAGGACGACCCCTGCCATGGTAAAACTGACCACCAAAAAGAACACTATTGAATCCACCATGTCCTCGAGGTCTCTTGGCCTCCCACTCAATCCGCTCCTGGCTACGGACAATATCTATCTGACGAGAAATGTCAACAACCTCATCGAAAGTAGCACCAAACACCCTCTCTCTAGTCATAAGCAATCGCAGCTAAAATGTGAGGCCATCAATGAACCTCCTGATCCTCTCCCTATCGGTGGGAACCAACCAGACTACATGACGGGCCAACTCAGAAAACCTCATCTCGTACTGCGTCACAGACATATCACCCTGATGAAGCTGTTCGAACTGCCTGCGCAGCTCCTCTCTGCTGGACAACGGCACGAACTTCTCCAGGAAGAGGACAGAGAACTCCTGCCATGTAAAGGCTGTTGCGCCGACCAGCCTACGCCTCTCATAAGCCTCCCACCAACTGAAGGCAACCTAATATAACTGAAAAGTAGTGAATGAGACCCCACTGGTATCCAGAATACCTACTGTATGGAGAATCCTCTGACACTTGTCCAAGAAACCCTGGGCATCCTCCGCCTCTGTACCGCTGAAAGATGGAGGTTGGAGTCTCCCAAACCTATCCAATCTCCGCTGCTCATCATCAGACATAACAGGAACCATAGGGACCTGAGTAGCTTCAACCGGCTGGGTTGATAGTGCCCCCGGTATTTGAAGTCCCTGTACTACCTGATCTGGAGTACGGGCAACAGGGGTATGAGTACCTCCCCCGGCCTGAGAAGTGGCAGGTGCAACCTGAGCCGAAACCACCTGAGCAAGGCCGGTGCAAACTGTCAGAATCTGAACTAGGGCCTCCTGAAGGCCTGGAATCACAATGAGCACAGGTGGTGCCTAAGCTGGTCCCACAGGCTCGTCCACAACTGGTACATGCTCCTGAATTGGGGCAACTGGCGTATCTGTAGATGTTGCCCTAGCTGCTGTGCGAGCTGCACCTTTGCCCCTACCGCGACCATGGCTTCTCGCGGCCCCGACTGGTGGTACTGGTAGCTGTCCACCCTGCCCGGTAGTACGCATCCTCACCATTTATGAGAGAATATAACAACATAATTTTAGTTACCAGAATCAACATATTCGTACGACAAGAATTCAAGAATGCAAAGTTTCCTAAGGATTCGGTAGCCTTTCGAAGATAAGTACAGACATCTCCGTACCGATCCGCAAGACCCTACTAAACCTGCTCATGACTCATGAGACCTATGCAACCTGGGCTCTAATAACAACTTGTCACGACCCAAAAACCAACTGTCACGATGTCGGCTATCGTGGTACTAGGAAAGCCACTACTCAACTATCTTAACATAGTAAAAGCTTTAAAATTTTAGACGGAAGCAATTAATATTTAAGAAAATCTTTTAGGAATAGAAATAAACTCACTACACAACACAATATATCCCAAAACTGGGGAGTCATCGAGTACATGAGCATCTATACCAGGAACAATCTAATACAATATCTAAGGGATAAGAACTAAAATGCAATAAAGATAATGAAGGAGTGTCAAGGCCTGTGGATGTCATGCAGCTACCTCGATAGTCTCCGGGATCAGCTGCTCAGATATCAACACCTGCTATGACAGGGAACACCTGAATCTGCACACGAAGTGCAGGGTGTAGTGTGAGTACAACCAACTCAGTAAGTAACAATAATAAATAAGGAACTGAAAGATAGTGACGAGGTATGCAATTATAGTTCATTTTCAGTAATCCCAGCAAGAAAGTAGACCTGCTTTAAAAATTCGGCAGTTTAAGTCAAATCAATTTATAAATGCCAAGTTCGAGTAAAATCCTGATATAATATCCCTCATAAGTTTCAAAACAATGACATATAACAACTATGTGCAACAACAATGGAAGAAAATACCGCCTCTCAGGGCAACAATCACTCAATCTTTCTCAATAGCTCATCACTCGGCTCTCAGCCCTCAACACTCACACTCAATAGGTACCTACGCTCACTGGGGGTGTACAGACTCCGGAGGGGCTCCTTCAGCCCAAGCGCTAAATCAATGCGGCATGTAGCCCGATCACATATAAATAGCCATAAAGCTCATTGAGGCATGCAACCCGATCCATATATATATATATAGCACTAAGGCTCGTTGTGGCGTGCAACCCAATCCATATATACAGCCCTAAGGCTCGTTGCGGTGTACAACCTGATCCATATATACATACATATAGCTCACAGCTCGGCACTCAGGCCCTAACTCAGTTACCAACCTCTCCAGTCTATCGGGCTCTCAGAAATCATAAAAATTAGCCCAAATAAAGATAATATATTGTATCAGCAGGAAACAAGAAGAGACTAAGATATGATACACAAGTAACCCGTGACTGAGTACAGAACATGAATTAGCAATTAATTCAACGAGTACATGACCTTTGCGGGTCCCAACAGTGTAGTCACATAGCCTAAGCATGACTCCTAATATGATTTGCAGTCAAATTGCTATAACACAGGGAGAGCATATAGCTAACAACAAGTTATTCAACTTTATAGCTCCACGGAATGGACCAATTCACAATTCCTATGGTGCACGCCCACGCGCCCGTCACCTAGCATGTGCGTCCACCAAACAATCATATAACAACGAAATCCGAGGTTTCATACCCTCAGGACCAGATTTTAAAATGCTACTTACCTCAATCTGAGCCAAAACTCTACTCCAAAATGCCCATGCCTGGCGAATCGGCCTCCAAACATCCCGAATCTAGGCACAAGCAATACAATAAAATCAATACAGCTAAAGGAATTAATTCCATAAGAAAAGTATGAATAATAAGCCAAAATCCGATATTGGCTCACTCGAAATCCAACAAAAATCACAAAACCAGGAAGCCCATTCACTCCCGAATCTAACCATACCAAATTTATCAAAATCTGACATCAAATGGACATTAAATTCCCCAAAATTAACTCTCCCAATCCCTAGTCTCAACCCCCCAAATTGCACCTCAAAAACTCACCAACTAGGTGTAAATTACGTGGGGAAACATAATCATTGAAGAAAAATGGACACAAGGATATTACCTCAAGAATTCCCCTTGAAAATCCGTCTCCAAATCTCTAAAATCCGAGCTCAAAATGTTAGAAATGGTGAAACATTTCGAAACCTCGTATTTATATGTTCTGCCCAGGTCTTCCGCACCTGTGGCCCAAATCCTGCTTCTGTGGTCCCGCTTCTATGGTCCCGCTTTTGCGGTTGAAAGTCCACTTCTACGAACATCACTAACTTCTCCAGCTACCGCACCTGCGCACTCTTTTCCGCTTCTACGGAAGCGCTTCTGTGAAACAGGTCCGCATCTACGGCCTTGCAGGTGCGGAAAGAACCTCGCACCTGCGGCCACTGCCAAGCCTCCTCCTTTTCGCTACTACGGGCTCCTTCGCGCTTCTGCGGGCTCTCAGCTGCTTCCTCAACTTACTTCCAAGTCCGTTAACCACCCGAATTCAACCTGAGGCCCCCGGGACCTCAACCAAACATACCAACAAGTCTTATAACCCAAAACGAACTCAATCGAACCCTCAGATAACCTCAAACAACATCAAAAACATGAATTCCATATGGATTCAAGCCTAATGAACTTTGAAATTTCTAAATATTACAAACGATATCGAAACCTATCAAATCACGTCCGATTGACCTCATATTTTGCACACAAGTCATAAATGACACCACGAACCTACTCTAACTTCCAGAAATCCAATCTGACCCCGATATCAAGCCTAATTCTACTACTGACCTCCAAATCACAATCCGGACATACTCCCAAGTGCAAAATCACCCAACGGAGCTAACGGAACTATGAAAATTCAAATGCGAGGTCGTTTACATATAACGGAATACACTACATCTCCAAACCCGAACCAACTAACCTGATAAGTCATAAAACAACAATGAAGCACAAAAATGAGCAGAAAGGGGAAACGGGGCTACATCTCTCGAAACGACCGGTCGAGTCGTTACATGAATGATGTGAGATGGCCATGCATGCCACAAATTTTGACAGATCACAAGGATTCTGAGGATTTGACCTTGTATCATTTAGTATAGGGTTTTAGATTATGATTTTAAAATCCAATCGGTGAGAAAAAATGAAATAAATCCTCAAACTTCACAACCTAGGGATGAGGCAATTTGATTCTGCCAGTTGGATTTGAGAAACAAAATGAAATAGTGCTTCGATTTTACTGGTCATGCTCGAGTGTTTCAGATTTGAAGAGCAAAAGGGAAAGATCAGCAGGATTTAGGGATGGAGAAGCAAGGAAGGACAATTTGATTTAGGGTTTTGTGACCTTGCACTGATTTGTGCAAGGTTCCATGACTCATAGGGTTCGAAGGGATGATAGAAAAGAGAGTGTTTTGGTAAAGTGGGTGGCTGGTCTTAGGAGAGAATGATTAGGGTTCGGTTTACCTCCAGGTTTAAAAGGGGATATAAAATAGGAGCCGTTGGATCATTGTGATCCACGGCTCCGATATTTTGGAGATAAAACATTTATTGGAAAAAAAAAGACGACTGTTTGATCTCTTTTAATCCAACGGCAGAGATAAATCACTGATGAAAACTTAGTATAATTGTAAACGGTTGATCATTTGGATCAACGGTCTGGATGTAGTGTGTTTCTTATGTGAGTGCTTGGGAGCGATGATGTGGCATGTTGTAATTGGTTTAAATATGCTGACATTGATTGCCATGGTGGAAAGAGAGGGGTAGACATGGGCTGAGTATTTCTGAATTGGGCCTGGGTATTGTGCTGGTTTTGATTTAAAGAATGGTCAGTTTGTGTTTAATTGAGAATTGCAATTGTAGCCTTTAACCTATTTTGATCCCTTTTATAATTTAATTAAATAAGCTTAATATTTTTTTATAAAATGTAGTAAAATTATAATTATTATATACATTGCTAACTATTGTAATTAATTGTTTATAAATATTTCATTTTTGAATTGTAGCATTAGTTCCGAACTATTAACATAGTAGTCAAATTAACTAGAAATTAAGGCGTGATTTGTCAAATTAATTTAAAGCCTATGTGGTGTATTTTATTTTAATAATCTAAAAATGATAAGAATATTTGTAATTACATAACACTAATGCTAGGTGATTAATTTCAAAACTAATAACTAAGTAATTTGAAGAAATAGGTGTTTATTGATACAAGATAGTTTCAAAATATTTATTGTAAATTATTAAATATAAGTAAATTAATTTTAAAAGGGAGGGTAAAAATCGGCCTTCAACAATGTCGAACTAAGTAAATGCATGTAAACTATTTGAATCATGCCCGTCAGTTTGCTTGTTTGGCTACAAGATTAATTGTGACCATGTCTTATTTAGACTTCCATGTTAAGAGATTCGTGTAAAATCTGTTGCTTGCTTTAGTTCATGATCATGTATTTCTTAGATTCACGTGCTAGGGCTTCTATGCCTAAAGGCCCCCTGAATTTAATTTTGAGCCATGTTTGCTTTGAATTTTTGCTTAGTGAACCTTTTACTATCCTATGATTTTCAAACCTGTCATTGTGAACCTATTTCTATGTGTGCCATATGTGCCTGTAGGGGATTATGTGTAACATTGTTTGTGTGTCTTTGTTTGGAAATCCCTTCTCTTTGTTAGCTACGATGTTAAGGACTAAATGCCTAAGTCTTAAAGTTGTTTGGTTGGCCTAGTATGTAGTGTGTCACTTGTAGTTTTACGGCTGGCTTGGTATTCAATGGGTAGGCAAGGAAGCTATTTTATTGTTTGGGCCTGACTGTTGGGTCAGTTTTGGTACTGGGATCTGAAGAATAGTGACAACCATCTGGAGTGTGGGCCTGCTCATCCACATAGAGCTCCAAGCTTAGTTGAAGGCCTAGAAGCATCAATAGGTTATTTTGTATTTGTCTTGGGCTTGTAATTGTTCTATTTAGGCCTGTAATTGTTCTATTGGGGCTTGTATTTATTCTATTTGGGTCTGTAATAAGGAATTATGGGGAAATTAGTGAAAGGGGCCTAGGGTACTCTAATTCTCGCTTAATGGGTAGAAAACTTGCCTATAGGGTCTAAATGCCTTATTTGCTATCTTGTTTGCCATGCTCTACTCTTGTGAACTTCTTGCATATAGACAGCATGATTATTGGCCATCAACTTCGCATATTCACCTAGAGAACAAGATCTTGGACCTTAACTAACTCTATTAGTGATCTTGTCAACAAGACTCGTAACATGTTTAGAATATATGCTTATAGGATACAATTTGACTTTGTTTGCTAATTGCTTGTCATGTTTTACTTATGCGTATAGACAACATGCCTATAGGACTCCGCTTTAATTAATTAAGAGTGTTTACACTAATATTCCCTCAACTGTATGGCTCACCTAGAAATCATGACTATAGGATCAATAAAATAAAACCCCTGCTTTTCAACAGCATCATGCCTAAAACTGTCTAAGTTAGACCATTTAGAAAGCATGTCTATAGGACTCAACTGTCCATAGATGAATCCTAGGTCTGCTTACTTTTAATTGATCGTACTTGTTAACTTATTAACCATGCCTTAGGCTCAATTGACTCGCAAAGAAACTGTCGCCTTAATTCTGATTAGGGCACGTTTTGGTATGATCGTTCTGCTATCGTCTGCTATTTCATAAAATATGTGCATATGCGCCTATGTGTGGAAGTAAATATGAAACCCCCTTTGTGCTAATTGCATCTTACATGAAGTCCTATTTGTTTCAATTGTATGACACCAAGTTTTCTCATTTGTGAGTAGCCTAGATTGAGTCTAGAATCATCTATATAGTGGACGCGACCTAGAATTGAACTAGTGCGCTTTAGGTAAACAACTTAAAGATAGTAATCGGGTAGCATGCGATGATAGTTTGTGCTCGCTAGATAATATGAGCAACCCTTGTACCTTAAAGGGTTGCTAAGTATTATTTATGTTTCACGGGGTGATCCTTTAGGCAATAAAATTTAGGACCCCCCCATGTATAACTATTCCTTGTGCACTTGTTTGTTGAGAAACCTAGATTTGACTAAGATGTATCTTGTAACCTCCAAAGAGTTGTACCAACTAGATTATTAATTGATGAATTATATTTCTTTCAAATAGTTTCCTTTAAATTACTAATGTATGATTTCTTTTTAGCTAATTGCTTCACCTGAATAGTTAATCAATCATTTAGACTCCTTATTTCCGTAATTTGCATGCTCACTCAGAATAATTATCCATAATTCGATAATCCTGCAAAATTTAAAATTCGGTCGGGAACCACATTTGTGGACCTTGAAGAGTGCCTAACACCTTCTCTTTGAGGTAATTTGATCCCTTACCCGATCTTTGATAATATGGACTAGTCAAAATAACGTTATTTGCAAATAGGTGCCCTAACGTACCTCAAATCATTAGGTAGCGACTTTTCTCTTTTAATACCCATTTAAAAGTGTTTTCACACATCGAAACCCACTTTTGCCAGAAAACAGGGTGAGATAGCATGGAAACTCTACTGAGGATATACTTAGGCTCTTACCATATAGAATTTATGCTTGTGTGCATTATTGAACTCTTTCATGTACCTCCTCTTCCCATCCTTTTGTTTGCTTGAAGTTGCTACATCATGAACCTCCCTTCCCCATCTCCTTTATTTGCTTCATTATGCTTTTGAATTTTTGTAAATTATGCTAACTTTTTCCTTTGTCTTTTCTTTTCCCTTTCTCTCTCGCTTATTTTACCGGATTATTTAATACTGCTTTCACCATATAAATAACTTGACTACGTATTATCATTTTTGCATAAGAATGTTTTCGGCATCCTGTTCCACTCATTCCAATTATCAACATAGAGGCGCTTGATGAGTGTCCGTTCTTTTCGTAAATACCCTTGTCAAATTAGAAAGTCTTATTAACAGTAGACTAGTCGATCAGCAGTATAGTCAACGGCCCCGTGCCTTTTCCTCTCAAGTAGTCCGCTTGAGAGTATCAGTCTAGACCCTTCTACAAACCCACTCTAATTGAAAATGTGCACACATCATGTTAAAACCTAGGATGGATTAAATACCCACATCTTATTAATCCGTTTAGATGAACCCTATCCAAAGTCCGAAGGGATCTCTACAATTCCGAGGGAAACATTCAAGCTATGTGCATTACTTGAAGAAAATGTGCTAGCGTGTTGACTGTTATCAAGCAATTAATCAAATCAGGAGGGGGTAGGGCTAACCCTTTTGTTTGATGTAGAACATGAAATTCCTAGGTTCGGCATGGTCCAGAACATCCCACCTCTATTGACTGATTGGTGGAACGACCTCATACCGTGTGACAGGAATCATGTAAGAGGGGTACTGGGTAATTTACCATCTTTGATGGACATCCGACCAAGCACAGAACTAATTGAGGCAGGCACCAATTGGTATGAAAAGAGGGTTGTCCATGGGATATTTTGGGTTTGTTGGTGCCAGAAAATTGTTCACCTCGTGGGTTTTTGCAAATGTTTGGGTTCAAGAAGAATGATGAGTTGGATTTCTTAAAGAAGTCCTACATTCCCTTTCACTTTATCTACGAACGGTATGGACATAGAAAATCATACCGTTTGTATCATAAGGAATTGGCCATCACCTCCGTTGGATGGGTTCGCCATCGAGTTTATATCTTCATAGTCTACTTCTTGGGTTTGCTGATTTTTCTAATGCAAGGAGGAAACATTCACACCCATATAGCCATGGTCACCAAGACTATGATGGAAGGAATCGAGGGACAAAACTACACTATTGTTCCTATGATACTAGCTAAGATGTGTCGAGCCTTAGACAGATGCAAGCATGGGGCTGGATATTTTGATGGGTGCAATCTTCTGTTACAAGTTTGGTGGTTGGAACATCTTCAGAGAGGAGACTACCGTCAAGAGTTCCTTTGTAGGTCGTTGAATGATTACATCGCCAGTTAGCATCCAAAGAAGTTGACATTCGCTCCCGATAGATTTGCAAAGCCTGCAAATGCTGAAGGATGGGTACACCTTTTCAGCAATCTTATTGACGAACAGGTACACTGGATGTTCGAGTGGTTTCCCAACAAAGAGTTCATAATCTGATCCAAGAAGGCCACTCATTTGGTATCGATCGGGTTGCGGGGCATTTACCCTTATGCTCCAATCAGGGAGATGAGACAAACTGGAAGGAAACAGGTTATACCCCAGGTATCCAATATGACTTAGTACAAGGCCGACTTCAAATGGGATGTCATTCCATTCAAGTTCAAGGCCCATCATATGTGGAACCAAAAGCTCATTGTAGATGGAGAGACTATAGATCCCGACAAGTATCACGCTAGACACATGTACTACTACCTGTCGTGGCTAGAGGATGACATAACCGGGGATGTCAAACTGCGAATCAAGCTAAAAGGAAGGATCATAGACGAAGAGGTCGAGGCTCGGGTAAAGTACAAGAGGTTGTGCAAGAGGGTCTTCGAATTTGAGGCCAAACACTTGGAACAACATAACACAGACATGGAAGTAACAAGGGAATGGAAGGAGATTGCAAACAAGTTGACAGAGAGGTTAGAGCACTTAGAGCAAGGGTATATGGAGCTGGAAGGGAAGATGAGGAAGAGGCTCTAGGACTGCCAGGGTATGGGCTTTGATAAAAGAGGGAAGCTAGAAATGGCTTACTTGTTGCTCGACATACACGACCTTGGGAATGTGATCGATGGGGCCAAGAAGGCGAGGCATGGAGAAGGTCCATCTGGGACCAAGTAGAATGGGGAAGTTTTTTCTTGTTTTATAGTTATATTTCGTTTAGCTTTGATGTAATAAGGCTTTATGCCATTAGTAACTCTATACTATTATTTCGATCAAATAATATATTGGTTTTATTTATTTTCGCATTAATAGGATAAAGCAACGTTGGCACAAATTTCTCCAAGTCTACTTGTTGTTTAGGCCTACCTCAGGCGCAAAGAGGTCCCCAAATTAGGACGTGAACCATTGCATGCCTTATATGCTATTTGTTTAAATACTGCAAGACTCTTTTATTTTGTCTTACTGACTTGCCTACCTTTTGTTTTTCTTTCTTTTGATTATTCTCATTCCCAAAGGTTGGTTTGTGCACTCTGGCAACATCAGCATACCACACCAGATCCAGAGGTCCTCCCCCTCCTAAAGACATCAAAAGCAAGGGTAAATGAAGAATTGATGGTTTGAGTGGCAACAAGAAAGACAACGCTCCTATGGCAGAGAATGTCGAAACCTTGGATGGAAGAAGTGCATCGTGGGTAGAACGAACTAGTTATATGATTAGAGCAGAAGATTTTGGAGTTATAAGGCGAGCTCGAGCAGGTCCGCAACCTCGCCAGCCTCTCCCTCACCTTAAACGTCCCTCACATCAATCACCAAAATACCACCACTTAAAACCAGACACAACCCTAGAATCCA